>JANJGN010002182.1:0-83267 GCA_026770705.1 Isurus oxyrinchus
GGGTGAGAGAGGGACCGGGAAACAGGGTGAGAGAGGGACCAGGAGACAGGGAGAGAGAGGGATCGGGAAACAGGGAGAGAGGAACAGGGAGACTGGGAGGAGAGCGACCGGGAGACATTGAGAGAGGGATCGGGAGACAGGGTGAGAGGGATCGGGTGACCGGGGAGAGAGAGGGACAGGGAGACAGGGAGAGAGAGGGACCGGGAGACAGGGAGAGATGGACGGGGAGACAGGGAGAGAGGTACCAGGAGACAGGGAGAGAGAGGGACCGGGAGATAGGGAGCGAGGGACCGGGAGACAGAGAGAGAGGGACAGGGCGACACAGAGAGAGGGATCGTGGGGCAGGCTGAGAGTGGGATCAGGAGACAGGGAGAAAGAGGGATAGGGAGACTTGGAGAGAGGGATCGGAAAACAGGGAGATAGAGGGATCGAGAGACAGGGTGAGAGGGACAGGGGAGACAGGGAGAGAGAGGGATCGGTAGACAGGGAGAGAGAGGGACAGGGAGACAGGGAGGGAGAGTGACCGGGAGACAGGGTGAGAGGGACAGGGAGACAATGAGAGAGAGGGATCGGTAGACAGGGAGAGAGAGGGACAGGGAGACAGGGAGGGAGAGTGACCGGGAGACAGGGAGAGAGGGGTCGGGAGACAGGGAGAGAGAGGGACCGGGAGACAGGGTGAGAGAGGGACTGGGAGACAGGGAGAGAGAGGGAACGGGAGACAGGAAGAGAGGGGACCGGGGAGACAGGGAGAGAGAGGGATCGGGAGACAGGGAGAGAGGGATCGGGAGACAGGGAGAGAGAGGGATCGGGAGACAGGGAGAGAGAGGGATCGGGAGACAGGGAGAGAGTGGGACCGGGAGAAAGGGAGAGAGGGACCGGGAGACAGGGAGAGAGGGACGGGGGGGAAAGGTAGAAATGGACTGGGAACAGGGAGAGAGAGGGATCGGGAGGTAGGGAGAGAGAGGGATCGGGAGGTTGGGAGAGAGAGGGATCGTAAGACAGGGAGAGAGTGGTCGGAGACAGGGAGAGAGAGGGATATGGAGACAGGGAGGGAGAGGGCCCGGGAGACAAGGTGAGAGGGACCGGGAGACAGGGAGAGAATGGGATCGGGAAACAGGGAGAGAGGGACAGGGAGACTGGGAGAGAGGGACCGGGAGACATTGACAGAGGGAATGGGAGACAGGGAGAGAGGGATCGGGTGGCAGGGAGAGAGAGGAATCGGGATACAGGGAGAGAGACGGACCGGGGAGAAAGGGTGATAGGTTCCGGTTGACAGGGAGAGATGGACCGGGAGACAGGGAGAGAGAGGGACCAGGAGACAGGGAGAGAGGGATCGGCAGACAGGGAGAGTGTTATCGGGAGACAGGCAGAGAGGGACAGGGCAACAGGCAGAGAGGGACCGGGAGACAGGGAGAGAGAGGGATCGGGAGACAGGGAGGGAGAGGAATCGGGGAGACTGGGAGATAGTTATCAGGAGACAGGGAGAGAGGGACAGATAGACAGGGAGAGAGGGATCGGGAGACATGGAGTGAGAGGGATCGGGAGACAGGGGGAGAGAAGGACCGGGAGTCAGAGAGAGGGACTGGGAGACAGGGAGAGAGAGGGACCGGGACGGAGAGGGATCAGGTGACAGGGAGAGAAGGACCGGGAGTCAGGGAGAGAGGGGCCGGGGGACAGGTAGAAATGGACCGGGAACAGGGAGAGAGAGGGATCGGGAGATAGGGAGAGAGGGGGTCGGGAGACAGGGAGAGAGAGGGATCAGGAAACAAGGAGGGAGAGGGCCCGGGAGACAGGGTGAGAGGGACCGGGAGGACAGGGAGAGAGGGGCCGGGGGACAGGTAGAAATGGACCGGGAACAGGGAGAGAGAGGGATCGGGTGACAGGGAGAGAGGGATCGGGTGACAGGGAGAGAGAGGGACCGGGGAGAAAGGGAGAGTGGGATCGGGTAACAGGGAGAGAGAGGGATCGGGATACAGGGAGAGGGAGGGACAGGGAGACAGGGAGAGAGAGGGACCGGGAGACAGGGAGAAATGGACGGGGAGACAGGGAGAGAGGGACCGGGAGACAGGGAGAGAGAGGGACTGGGAGATAGGGAGAGAGAGGGACTGGGAGATAGGGAGCGAGGGACCGGGAGACAGAGAGAGAGGGACAGGGCGACACAGAGAGAGTGTTCGAGGGACAGGGAGAGAGAGGGATCAGGAGACAGGGAGGGAGAGGGATAGGGAGACAGGGAGAGAGGGATCGGAACACAGGGAGATAGAGGGATCGAGAGACAGGGAGAGAGGGACAGGGAGACAGGGAGAGAGGGATCGGGAAACAAGGAGAGAGAGGGATCGGGAGACAGGGAGGGAGATGGACTGGGAGGCAGGGAGAGAGAGGGATCGTGAGACAGGGAGGGAGATGGACCGAGAGACAAGGAGAGAGAGGGATCGGCGGACAGGGAGAGAGAGGGACCGGGAGACAGAGAGAGAGGGACTGGGAGACAGGGAGAGAGAGGGACTGGGAGACATGGAGAGAGAGGGACTGTGTGAAAGGGAAAGAGGGTCCGGGAGACAGGGAGAGAGGGATCGGCTGACAAGGAGAGAGAGGGATCGGGTGACAGGGAGAGAGAGGGGCCGGGAGACAGGTAGAGAGAGGGACAAGGAGAGAGAGGGATCGGGTGACAGGGAGAGAGAGGGACCGGGAGACAGGGAGAGAGGGATCGGCTGACAAGGAGAGAGAGGGATCGGGAGACAGGGAGAGAGAGGTACCGGGAGACAGGTAGAGAGAGGTACCGGGAGACAGGTAGAGAGAGGGACAAGGAGAGAGAGGGATCGGGTGACAGGGAGAGAGAGGGACCGGGAGACAGGAAGAGAGGGACCGGGAGACAGGGAGAGTGGGGATCAGGTGACAGTGAGAAGAGGGATCAGGAGACAGGGAGAGAGGGATTGGGAGACAGGGAGAGAGAGGGGACCAGGAGACAGGGAGAGAGAGGTACCGGGGAGACAGGTAGAGAGAGGGACAAGGAGAGAGAGGGATCGGGTGACAGGGAGAGAGAGGGACCGGGAGACAGGAAGAGAGGGACCGGGAGACAGGGAGAGTGGGATCAGGTGACAGTGAGAAGAGGGATCGGGAGACAGGGAGAGAGGGATTGGGAGACAGGGAGAGAGAGGGATCAGGAGACAGTGAGAGAGAGGGACAGGGTGACAGGGAGAGAGAGGGTCCGGAGAAAGGGAGATAGGGTCTGGTTGACAGGGAGAGATGGACCGGGAGACAGGGAGAGAGAGGGACCGGGAGACAGGGAGAGAGGGATCGGCAGACAGGGAGAGAGGTATCGGGAGACAGGGAGAGAGGGTCAGGGCAACAGGGAGAGAGGGACCAGGAAACAGGGAGTGAGAGGGAGAGGGAGACAGGGAGAGAGAGGGACTGGGAGACAGGGAGAGAGAGGGAACGGGAGACAGGGAGATAGGAAACAGGAGACAGGGAGAGAGAGGGACTGGGAGACAGGGAGCGAGAGGGACAGGGAGACAGGGAAAGAGAGGGACCTGGAGACTGGGAGAGAGAGGGACCGGGTGACAGGGAGAGAGGGACTGGGAGACAGGGAGAGAGGGATCAGCAGACAGGGAGAGAGGGCCCGGAACAGGGAGAGAGAGGGACCGGGTGACAGGGAGAGAGGGATTGGGAGACAGGGAAAGAGAGGGTCCGGGAGAGAGGGGGAGAGGTATCGGGCGACAGGGAGAGAGGGTCCGGGAGAAAGGGAGATAGAGACCCGCTGACAGGGCGAGATGGACCGGGATACAGGGAGAGAGGGACTGGGAGACCGGGAGAGAGAGGGACCGGGAGATAGGGAGAGAGGGACAGTGCGACAGGGAGAGAGGGATCGGGAGACAGGGAGGGAGAGGGACCGGGAGGCAGGGAGAGGGAGGGATCGGGAAACAGGGGAGAGAGGGACAGGGAGACTGGGAGAGAGGGATTGGGAGACAGGGTGAGAGAGGGATAAGGAGACAGGGAGAGAGAGGGATCGCGAGAAAGGGAGGGAGATGGACCGGGAGACAGGGAGATAGAGGGATTGGCAGACAGGGAGAGGCAGGGACCGGGAGACAGGGAGAGAGGGGACCGGGAGACATTGAGAGAGGGATCGGGAGACAGGGAGAAGAGGGATCCGGAGACAGGGAGAGTGGGTTCGGGAGACAGGGAGAGAGAGGGATCAGGAGACAGGGAGAGAGAGGGACAGGGAGACAAGGAGAGAGAGGGACCGGGAGAAAGGGAGAGAGAGGGACCGGGAGACAGGGAGAGAGAGATCGGCAGACAGGGAGAGAGGTATCGGGTGACAGGGAGAGAGGGACAGGGCAACAGGGATAGAGGGACCGGGAGACAGGGAGAGAGAGGGACCGAGAGTCAGGGAGAGAGAGGGGACCGGGAGAGAGAGGGATCGGGTGACAGGGAGAGAGAGGGATCGGAATACAGGGAGAGGGAGGGACAGGGAGACAGGGAGAGAGAGGGACCGGGAGACAGGGAGAAATGGACGGGGAGACAGGGAGAGAGGGACCGGGAGACAGGGAGAGAGAGGGACTGGGAGATAGGGAGCGAGGGACCGGGAGACAGAGAGAGAGAGACAGGGCGACACAGAGAGAGGGATCGAGGGACAGGGAGAGAGCAGGATCAGGAGACAGGGAGGGAGAGGGATAGGGAGACAGGGAGAGAGGGATCGGAACACAGGAAGATAGAAGGATCGAGAGACGGGGAGAGAGGGAGAGGGAGACAGGGAGAGAGGGATCTGGGTTACAAGGAGAGAGAGGGATCAGGTGACAGGGAGGGAGATAGACCGAGAGACAAGAAGAGAGAGGGATCGGCAGACAGGGAGAGAGAGGGACCGGGGAGACAGAGAGAGAGGGGACCGGGAGACAGGGAGAGAGAGGGACTGGAAGACATGGAGAGAGAGGGACTGTGTGAAAGGGAAAGATGGTCCGGGAGACAGGGAGAGAGGGATCGGGTGACAGGGAGAGAGAGGGACCGGGAGACAGGTAGAGAGAGGGACTAGGAGAGAGAGGGATCGGGTGACAGGGAGAGAGAGGGATCGGGTGACAGGGAGAGAGGGACCGGGGCGACAGGGAGTGAGGGATCAGGAGACATGGAGAAGAGGGATTGGGAGACAGGGAGAGAGGGATTGGGAGACAGGGTGAGAGGGATCGGGAGACAGGGAGAGAGAGGGACTGGGAGACAGGGAGAGAGAGGGACCGGGAGAGAGAGGGATCGGGTGACAGGGAAAGAGTGGGACCGGGGGACAGGGTGAGAGGGACCGGGAGACATTGAGAGAGGGATCAGGAGACAGGGAGAAGAGGGATCGGGAGACAGGGAGAGAGAGGGATCGGGAGACAGGGAGAGAGAGGGGACAGGTTGACAGGGAGAGAGAGGGACCGGGAGAAAGGGAGATAGGGTCTGGTTGACAGGGAGAGATGGACCGGGAGACAGGGAGAGAGAGGGACCGGGAGACAGGGAGGGAGGGATCGGCAGACAGGGAGAGAGGTATCGGGAGACAGGGAGAGAGGGGACAGGGCAACAGGGAGAGAGGGACCGGGAGACAGGGAGTGAGAGGGAGAGGGAGACAGGGAGAGAGAGGGGACTGGGAGAAGGGAGAGAGAGGGACCGGAAGAGAGAGGGAAAGGGTGACAGGGAGAGAGAGGGGACCGGGAGACAGGGAGAGAGGGACGTGGGGAAAGGTAGAAATGGACCGGGAACAGGGAGAGAGAGGAATCGGGAAATAGGGAGAGAGAGTGATCGGGAGACAGGGAGAGAGAGGGGTCGGGAAATAGGGAGAGAGAGTGATCGGGAGACAGGGAGAGAGAGGGGTCGGGAGACAGGGAGAGAGAGGGATATGGAGACAGGGACGGAGAGGGCCCGGGAGACAGGGTGAGAGGGATCGGGAGACAGGGAGAGAGGGATCGGGTGACAGGGAGAGAGAGGGATATGGAGACAGGGACGGAGAGGGCCCGGGAGACAGGGTGAGAGGGACCGGGAGACAGGGAGAGAGGGATCGGGAGACAGGGTGAGAGAGGGACCGGGAAACAGGGTGAGAGAGGGACCAGGAGACAGGGAGAGAGAGGGATCGGGAAACAGGGAGAGAGGAACAGGGAGACTGGGAGAGAGCGACCGGGAGACATTGAGAGAGGGATCGGGAGACAGGGTGAGAGGGATCGGGTGACCGGGAGAGAGAGGGACAGGGAGACAGGGAGAGAGAGGGACCGGGAGACAGGGAGAGATGGACGGGGAGACAGGGAGAGAGGTACCGGGAGACAGGGAGAGAGAGGGACCGGGAGATAGGGAGCGAGGGGACCGGGAGACAGAGAGAGAGGGACAGGGCGACACAGAGAGAGGGATCGTGGGGCAGGCTGAGAGTGGGATCAGGAGACAGGGGAGAAAGAGGGATAGGGAGACTTGGAGAGAGGGATCGGAAAACAGGGAGATAGAGGGATCGAGAGACAGGGTGAGAGGGACAGGGAGACAGGGAGAGAGAGGGATCGGTAGACAGGGAGAGAGAGGGACAGGGAGACAGGGAGGGAGAGTGACCGGGAGACAGGGTGAGAGGGACAGGGAGACAGGGAGAGAGAGGGATCGGTAGACAGGGAGAGAGAGGGACAGGGAGACAGGGAGGGAGAGTGACCGGGAGACAGGGAGAGAGGGGTCGGGAGACAGGGAGAGAGAGGGACCGGGAGACAGGGTGAGAGAGGGACTGGGAGACAGGGAGAGAGAGGGAACGGGAGACAGGAAGAGAGGGACCGGGAGACAGGGAGAGAGAGGGATCGGGAGACAGGGAGAGAGGGATCGGGAGACAGGGAGAGAGAGGGATCGGGAGACAGGGAGAGAGAGGGATCGGGAGACAGGGAGAGAGTGGGACCGGGAGAAAGGGAGAGAGGGACCGGGAGACAGGGAGAGAGGGACGGGGGGAAAGGTAGAAATGGACTGGGAACAGGGAGAGAGAGGGATCGGGAGGTAGGGAGAGAGAGGGATCGGGAGGTTGGGAGAGAGAGGGATCGTAAGACAGGGAGAGAGTGGTCGGGAGACAGGGAGAGAGAGGGATATGGAGACAGGGAGGGAGAGGGCCCGGGAGACAAGGTGAGAGGGACCGGGAGACAGGGAGAGAATGGGATCGGGAAACAGGGAGAGAGGGACAGGGAGACTGGGAGAGAGGGACCGGGAGACATTGACAGAGGGAATGGGAGACAGGGAGAGAGGGATCGGGTGGCAGGGAGAGAGAGGAATCGGGATACAGGGAGAGAGACGGACCGGGAGAAAGGGTGATAGGTTCCGGTTGACAGGGAGAGATGGACCGGGAGACAGGGAGAGAGAGGGACCAGGAGACAGGGAGAGAGGGATCGGCAGACAGGGAGAGTGTTATCGGGAGACAGGCAGAGAGGGACAGGGCAACAGGCAGAGAGGGACCGGGAGACAGGGAGAGAGAGGGATCGGGAGACAGGGAGGGAGAGGAATCGGGAGACTGGGAGATAGTTATCAGGAGACAGGGAGAGAGGGACAGATAGACAGGGAGAGAGGGATCGGGAGACATGGAGTGAGAGGGATCGGGAGACAGGGGGAGAGAAGGACCGGGAGTCAGAGAGAGGGACTGGGAGACAGGGAGAGAGAGGGACCGGGACGGAGAGGGATCAGGTGACAGGGAGAGAAGGACCGGGAGTCAGGGAGAGAGGGGCCGGGGGACAGGTAGAAATGGACCGGGAACAGGGAGAGAGAGGGATCGGGAGATAGGGAGAGAGGGGTCGGGAGACAGGGAGAGAGAGGGATCAGGAGACAAGGAGGGAGAGGGCCCGGGAGACAGGGTGAGAGGGACCGGGAGACAGGGAGAGAGGGGCCGGGGGACAGGTAGAAATGGACCGGGAACAGGGAGAGAGAGGGATCGGGTGACAGGGAGAGAGGGATCGGGTGACAGGGAGAGAGAGGGACCGGGAGAAAGGGAGAGTGGGATCGGGTAACAGGGAGAGAGAGGGATCGGGATACAGGGAGAGGGAGGGACAGGGAGACAGGGAGAGAGAGGGACCGGGAGACAGGGAGAAATGGACGGGGAGACAGGGAGAGAGGGACCGGGAGACAGGGAGAGAGAGGGACTGGGAGATAGGGAGAGAGAGGGACTGGGAGATAGGGAGCGAGGGACCGGGAGACAGAGAGAGAGGGACAGGGCGACACAGAGAGAGTGTTCGAGGGACAGGGAGAGAGAGGGATCAGGAGACAGGGAGGGAGAGGGATAGGGAGACAGGGAGAGAGGGATCGGAACACAGGGAGATAGAGGGATCGAGAGACAGGGAGAGAGGGACAGGGAGACAGGGAGAGAGGGATCGGGAAACAAGGAGAGAGAGGGATCGGGAGACAGGGAGGGAGATGGACTGGGAGGCAGGGAGAGAGAGGGATCGTGAGACAGGGAGGGAGATGGACCGAGAGACAAGGAGAGAGAGGGATCGGCGGACAGGGAGAGAGAGGGACCGGGAGACAGAGAGAGAGGGACTGGGAGACAGGGAGAGAGAGGGACTGGGAGACATGGAGAGAGAGGGACTGTGTGAAAGGGAAAGAGGGTCCGGGAGACAGGGAGAGAGGGATCGGCTGACAAGGAGAGAGAGGGATCGGGTGACAGGGAGAGAGAGGGGCCGGGAGACAGGTAGAGAGAGGGACAAGGAGAGAGAGGGATCGGGTGACAGGGAGAGAGAGGGACCGGGAGACAGGGAGAGAGGGATCGGCTGACAAGGAGAGAGAGGGATCGGGAGACAGGGAGAGAGAGGTACCGGGAGACAGGTAGAGAGAGGTACCGGGAGACAGGTAGAGAGAGGGACAAGGAGAGAGAGGGATCGGGTGACAGGGAGAGAGAGGGACCGGGAGACAGGAAGAGAGGGACCGGGAGACAGGGAGAGTGGGATCAGGTGACAGTGAGAAGAGGGATCAGGAGACAGGGAGAGAGGGATTGGGAGACAGGGAGAGAGAGGGACCAGGAGACAGGGAGAGAGAGGTACCGGGAGACAGGTAGAGAGAGGGACAAGGAGAGAGAGGGATCGGGTGACAGGGAGAGAGAGGGACCGGGAGACAGGAAGAGAGGGACCGGGAGACAGGGAGAGTGGGATCAGGTGACAGTGAGAAGAGGGATCGGGAGACAGGGAGAGAGGGATTGGGAGACAGGGAGAGAGAGGGATCAGGAGACAGTGAGAGAGAGGGACAGGGTGACAGGGAGAGAGAGGGTCCGGGAGAAAGGGAGATAGGGTCTGGTTGACAGGGAGAGATGGACCGGGAGACAGGGAGAGAGAGGGACCGGGAGACAGGGAGAGAGGGATCGGCAGACAGGGAGAGAGGTATCGGGAGACAGGGAGAGAGGGTCAGGGCAACAGGGAGAGAGGGACCAGGAAACAGGGAGTGAGAGGGAGAGGGAGACAGGGAGAGAGAGGGACTGGGAGACAGGGAGAGAGAGGGAACGGGAGACAGGGAGATAGGAAACAGGAGACAGGGAGAGAGAGGGACTGGGAGACAGGGAGCGAGAGGGACAGGGAGACAGGGAAAGAGAGGGACCTGGAGACTGGGAGAGAGAGGGACCGGGTGACAGGGAGAGAGGGACTGGGAGACAGGGAGAGAGGGATCAGCAGACAGGGAGAGAGGGCCCGGGAACAGGGAGAGAGAGGGACCGGGTGACAGGGAGAGAGGGATTGGGAGACAGGGAAAGAGAGGGTCCGGGAGAGAGGGGGAGAGGTATCGGGCGACAGGGAGAGAGGGTCCGGGAGAAAGGGAGATAGAGACCCGCTGACAGGGCGAGATGGACCGGGATACAGGGAGAGAGGGACTGGGAGACCGGGAGAGAGAGGGACCGGGAGATAGGGAGAGAGGGACAGTGCGACAGGGAGAGAGGGATCGGGAGACAGGGAGGGAGAGGGACCGGGAGGCAGGGAGAGGGAGGGATCGGGAAACAGGGAGAGAGGGACAGGGAGACTGGGAGAGAGGGATTGGGAGACAGGGTGAGAGAGGGATAAGGAGACAGGGAGAGAGAGGGATCGCGAGAAAGGGAGGGAGATGGACCGGGAGACAGGGAGATAGAGGGATTGGCAGACAGGGAGAGGCAGGGACCGGGAGACAGGGAGAGAGGGACCGGGAGACATTGAGAGAGGGATCGGGAGACAGGGAGAAGAGGGATCCGGAGACAGGGAGAGTGGGTTCGGGAGACAGGGAGAGAGAGGGATCAGGAGACAGGGAGAGAGAGGGACAGGGAGACAAGGAGAGAGAGGGACCGGGAGAAAGGGAGAGAGAGGGACCGGGAGACAGGGAGAGAGAGATCGGCAGACAGGGAGAGAGGTATCAGGTGACAGGGAGAGAGGGACAGGGCAACAGGGATAGAGGGACCGGGAGACAGGGAGAGAGAGGGACCGAGAGTCAGGGAGAGAGAGGGACCGGGAGAGAGAGGGATCGGGTGACAGGGAGAGAGAGGGATCGGAATACAGGGAGAGGGAGGGACAGGGAGACAGGGAGAGAGAGGGACCGGGAGACAGGGAGAAATGGACGGGGAGACAGGGAGAGAGGGACCGGGAGACAGGGAGAGAGAGGGACTGGGAGATAGGGAGCGAGGGACCGGGAGACAGAGAGAGAGAGACAGGGCGACACAGAGAGAGGGATCGAGGGACAGGGAGAGAGCAGGATCAGGAGACAGGGAGGGAGAGGGATAGGGAGACAGGGAGAGAGGGATCGGAACACAGGAAGATAGAAGGATCGAGAGACGGGGAGAGAGGGAGAGGGAGACAGGGAGAGAGGGATCTGGGTTACAAGGAGAGAGAGGGATCAGGTGACAGGGAGGGAGATGGACCGAGAGACAAGAAGAGAGAGGGATCGGCAGACAGGGAGAGAGAGGGACCGGGAGACAGAGAGAGAGGGACCGGGAGACAGGGAGAGAGAGGGACTGGAAGACATGGAGAGAGAGGGACTGTGTGAAAGGGAAAGATGGTCCGGGAGACAGGGAGAGAGGGATCGGGTGACAGGGAGAGAGAGGGACCGGGAGACAGGTAGAGAGAGGGACTAGGAGAGAGAGGGATCGGGTGACAGGGAGAGAGAGGGATCGGGTGACAGGGAGAGAGGGACCGGGCGACAGGGAGTGAGGGATCAGGAGACATGGAGAAGAGGGATTGGGAGACAGGGAGAGAGGGATTGGGAGACAGGGTGAGAGGGATCGGGAGACAGGGAGAGAGAGGGACTGGGAGACAGGGAGAGAGAGGGACCGGGAGAGAGAGGGATCGGGTGACAGGGAAAGAGTGGGACCGGGGGACAGGGTGAGAGGGACCGGGAGACATTGAGAGAGGGATCAGGAGACAGGGAGAAGAGGGATCGGGAGACAGGGAGAGAGAGGGATCGGGAGACAGGGAGAGAGAGGGACAGGTTGACAGGGAGAGAGAGGGACCGGGAGAAAGGGAGATAGGGTCTGGTTGACAGGGAGAGATGGACCGGGAGACAGGGAGAGAGAGGGACCGGGAGACAGGGAGGGAGGGATCGGCAGACAGGGAGAGAGGTATCGGGAGACAGGGAGAGAGGGACAGGGCAACAGGGAGAGAGGGACCGGGAGACAGGGAGTGAGAGGGAGAGGGAGACAGGGAGAGAGAGGGACTGGGAGAAGGGAGAGAGAGGGACCGGAAGAGAGAGGGAAAGGGTGACAGGGAGAGAGAGGGACCGGGAGACAGGGAGAGAGGGACGTGGGGAAAGGTAGAAATGGACCGGGAACAGGGAGAGAGAGGAATCGGGAAATAGGGAGAGAGAGTGATCGGGAGACAGGGAGAGAGAGGGGTCGGGAAATAGGGAGAGAGAGTGATCGGGAGACAGGGAGAGAGAGGGGTCGGGAGACAGGGAGAGAGAGGGATATGGAGACAGGGACGGAGAGGGCCCGGGAGACAGGGTGAGAGGGATCGGGAGACAGGGAGAGAGGGATCGGGTGACAGGGAGAGAGAGGGATATGGAGACAGGGACGGAGAGGGCCCGGGAGACAGGGTGAGAGGGACCGGGAGACAGGGAGAGAGGGATCGGGAGACAGGGTGAGAGAGGGACCGGGAAACAGGGTGAGAGAGGGACCAGGAGACAGGGAGAGAGAGGGATCGGGAAACAGGGAGAGAGGAACAGGGAGACTGGGAGAGAGCGACCGGGAGACATTGAGAGAGGGATCGGGAGACAGGGTGAGAGGGATCGGGTGACCGGGAGAGAGAGGGACAGGGAGACAGGGAGAGAGAGGGACCGGGAGACAGGGAGAGATGGACGGGGAGACAGGGAGAGAGGTACCGGGAGACAGGGAGAGAGAGGGACCGGGAGATAGGGAGCGAGGGACCGGGAGACAGAGAGAGAGGGACAGGGCGACACAGAGAGAGGGATCGTGGGGCAGGCTGAGAGTGGGATCAGGAGACAGGGAGAAAGAGGGATAGGGAGACTTGGAGAGAGGGATCGGAAAACAGGGAGATAGAGGGATCGAGAGACAGGGTGAGAGGGACAGGGAGACAGGGAGAGAGAGGGATCGGTAGACAGGGAGAGAGAGGGACAGGGAGACAGGGAGGGAGAGTGACCGGGAGACAGGGTGAGAGGGACAGGGAGACAGGGAGAGAGAGGGATCGGTAGACAGGGAGAGAGAGGGACAGGGAGACAGGGAGGGAGAGTGACCGGGAGACAGGGAGAGAGGGGTCGGGAGACAGGGAGAGAGAGGGACAGGGAGACAAGGAGAGAGAGGGACCGGGAGAAAGGGAGAGAGAGGGACCGGGAGACAGGGAGAGAGAGATCGGCAGACAGGGAGAGAGGTATCGGGTGACAGGGAGAGAGGGACAGGGCAACAGGGATAGAGGGACCGGGAGACAGGGAGAGAGAGGGACCGAGAGTCAGGGAGAGAGAGGGACCGGGAGAGAGAGGGATCGGGTGACAGGGAGAGAGAGGGATCGGAATACAGGGAGAGGGAGGGACAGGGAGACAGGGAGAGAGAGGGACCGGGAGACAGGGAGAAATGGACGGGGAGACAGGGAGAGAGGGACCGGGAGACAGGGAGAGAGAGGGACTGGGAGATAGGGAGCGAGGGACCGGGAGACAGAGAGAGAGAGACAGGGCGACACAGAGAGAGGGATCGAGGGACAGGGAGAGAGCAGGATCAGGAGACAGGGAGGGAGAGGGATAGGGAGACAGGGAGAGAGGGATCGGAACACAGGAAGATAGAAGGATCGAGAGACGGGGAGAGAGGGAGAGGGAGACAGGGAGAGAGGGATCTGGGTTACAAGGAGAGAGAGGGATCAGGTGACAGGGAGGGAGATGGACCGAGAGACAAGAAGAGAGAGGGATCGGCAGACAGGGAGAGAGAGGGACCGGGAGACAGAGAGAGAGGGACCGGGAGACAGGGAGAGAGAGGGACTGGAAGACATGGAGAGAGAGGGACTGTGTGAAAGGGAAAGATGGTCCGGGAGACAGGGAGAGAGGGATCGGGTGACAGGGAGAGAGAGGGACCGGGAGACAGGTAGAGAGAGGGACTAGGAGAGAGAGGGATCGGGTGACAGGGAGAGAGAGGGATCGGGTGACAGGGAGAGAGGGAGCCGGGCGACAGGGAGTGAGGGATCAGGAGACATGGAGAAGAGGGATTGGGAGACAGGGAGAGAGGGATTGGGAGACAGGGTGAGAGGGATCGGGAGACAGGGAGAGAGAGGGACTGGGAGACAGGGAGAGAGAGGGACCGGGAGAGAGAGGGATCGGGTGACAGGGAAAGAGTGGGACCGAGGGACAGGGTGAGAGGGACCGGGAGACATTGAGAGAGGGATCAGGAGACAGGGAGAAGAGGGATCGGGAGACAGGGAGAGAGAGGGATCGGGAGACAGGGAGAGAGAGGGACAGGTTGACAGGGAGAGAGAGGGACCGGGAGAAAGGGAGATAGGGTCTGGTTGACAGGGAGAGATGGACCGGGAGACAGGGAGAGAGAGGGACCGGGAGACAGGGAGGGAGGGATCGGCAGACAGGGAGAGAGGTATCGGGAGACAGGGAGAGAGGGACAGGGCAACAGGGAGAGAGGGACCGGGAGACAGGGAGTGAGAGGGAGAGGGAGACAGGGAGAGAGAGGGACTGGGAGAAGGGAGAGAGAGGGACCGGAAGAGAGAGGGAAAGGGTGACAGGGAGAGAGAGGGACCGGGAGACAGGGAGAGAGGGACGTGGGGAAAGGTAGAAATGGACCGGGAACAGGGAGAGAGAGGAATCGGGAAATAGGGAGAGAGAGTGATCGGGAGACAGGGAGAGAGAGGGGTCGGGAAATAGGGAGAGAGAGTGATCGGGAGACAGGGAGAGAGAGGGGTCGGGAGACAGGGAGAGAGAGGGATATGGAGACAGGGACGGAGAGGGCCCGGGAGACAGGGTGAGAGGGATCGGGAGACAGGGAGAGAGGGATCGGGTGACAGGGAGAGAGAGGGATATGGAGACAGGGACGGAGAGGGCCCGGGAGACAGGGTGAGAGGGACCGGGAGACAGGGAGAGAGGGATCGGGAGACAGGGTGAGAGAGGGACCGGGAAACAGGGTGAGAGAGGGACCAGGAGACAGGGAGAGAGAGGGATCGGGAAACAGGGAGAGAGGAACAGGGAGACTGGGAGAGAGCGACCGGGAGACATTGAGAGAGGGATCGGGAGACAGGGTGAGAGGGATCGGGTGACCGGGAGAGAGAGGGACAGGGAGACAGGGAGAGAGAGGGACCGGGAGACAGGGAGAGATGGACGGGGAGACAGGGAGAGAGGTACCGGGAGACAGGGAGAGAGAGGGACCGGGAGATAGGGAGCGAGGGACCGGGAGACAGAGAGAGAGGGACAGGGCGACACAGAGAGAGGGATCGTGGGGCAGGCTGAGAGTGGGATCAGGAGACAGGGAGAAAGAGGGATAGGGAGACTTGGAGAGAGGGATCGGAAAACAGGGAGATAGAGGGATCGAGAGACAGGGTGAGAGGGACAGGGAGACAGGGAGAGAGAGGGATCGGTAGACAGGGAGAGAGAGGGACAGGGAGACAGGGAGGGAGAGTGACCGGGAGACAGGGTGAGAGGGACAGGGAGACAGGGAGAGAGAGGGATCGGTAGACAGGGAGAGAGAGGGACAGGGAGACAGGGAGGGAGAGTGACCGGGAGACAGGGAGAGAGGGGTCGGGAGACAGGGAGAGAGAGGGACCGGGAGACAGGGTGAGAGAGGGACTGGGAGACAGGGAGAGAGAGGGAACGGGAGACAGGAAGAGAGGGACCGGGAGACAGGGAGAGAGAGGGATCGAGAGACAGGGAGAGAGGGATCGGGAGACAGGGAGAGAGAGGGATCGGGAGACAGGGAGAGAGAGGGATCGGGAGACAGGGAGAGAGTGGGACCGGGAGAAAGGGAGAGAGGGACCGGGAGACAGGGAGAGAGGGACGGGGGGAAAGGTAGAAATGGACTGGGAACAGGGAGAGAGAGGGATCGGGAGGTAGGGAGAGAGAGGGATCGGGAGGTTGGGAGAGAGAGGGATCGTAAGACAGGGAGAGAGTGGTCGGGAGACAGGGAGAGAGAGGGATATGGAGACAGGGAGGGAGAGGGCCCGGGAGACAAGGTGAGAGGGACCGGGAGACAGGGAGAGAATGGGATCGGGAAACAGGGAGAGAGGGACAGGGAGACTGGGAGAGAGGGACCGGGAGACATTGACAGAGGGAATGGGAGACAGGGAGAGAGGGATCGGGTGGCAGGGAGAGAGAGGAATCGGGATACAGGGAGAGAGACGGACCGGGAGAAAGGGTGATAGGTTCCGGTTGACAGGGAGAGATGGACCGGGAGACAGGGAGAGAGAGGGACCAGGAGACAGGGAGAGAGGGATCGGCAGACAGGGAGAGTGTTATCGGGAGACAGGCAGAGAGGGACAGGGCAACAGGCAGAGAGGGACCGGGAGACAGGGAGAGAGAGGGATCGGGAGACAGGGAGGGAGAGGAATCGGGAGACTGGGAGATAGTTATCAGGAGACAGGGAGAGAGGGACAGATAGACAGGGAGAGAGGGATCGGGAGACATGGAGTGAGAGGGATCGGGAGACAGGGGGAGAGAAGGACCGGGAGTCAGAGAGAGGGACTGGGAGACAGGGAGAGAGAGGGACCGGGACGGAGAGGGATCAGGTGACAGGGAGAGAAGGACCGGGAGTCAGGGAGAGAGGGGCCGGGGGACAGGTAGAAATGGACCGGGAACAGGGAGAGAGAGGGATCGGGAGATAGGGAGAGAGGGGTCGGGAGACAGGGAGAGAGAGGGATCAGGAGACAAGGAGGGAGAGGGCCCGGGAGACAGGGTGAGAGGGACCGGGAGACAGGGAGAGAGGAGCCGGGGGACAGGTAGAAATGGACCGGGAACAGGGAGAGAGAGGGATCGGGTGACAGGGAGAGAGGGATCGGGTGACAGGGAGAGAGAGGGACCGGGAGAAAGGGAGAGTGGGATCGGGTAACAGGGAGAGAGAGGGATCGGGATACAGGGAGAGGGAGGGACAGGGAGACAGGGAGAGAGAGGGACCGGGAGACAGGGAGAAATGGACGGGGAGACAGGGAGAGAGGGACCGGGAGACAGGGAGAGAGAGGGACTGGGAGATAGGGAGAGAGAGGGACTGGGAGATAGGGAGCGAGGGACCGGGAGACAGAGAGAGAGGGACAGGGCGACACAGAGAGAGTGTTCGAGGGACAGGGAGAGAGAGGGATCAGGAGACAGGGAGGGAGAGGGATAGGGAGACAGGGAGAGAGGGATCGGAACACAGGGAGATAGAGGGATCGAGAGACAGGGAGAGAGGGACAGGGAGACAGGGAGAGAGGGATCGGGAAACAAGGAGAGAGAGGGATCGGGAGACAGGGAGGGAGATGGACTGGGAGGCAGGGAGAGAGAGGGATCGTGAGACAGGGAGGGAGATGGACCGAGAGACAAGGAGAGAGAGGGATCGGCGGACAGGGAGAGAGAGGGACCGGGAGACAGAGAGAGAGGGACTGGGAGACAGGGAGAGAGAGGGACTGGGAGACATGGAGAGAGAGGGACTGTGTGAAAGGGAAAGAGGGTCCGGGAGACAGGGAGAGAGGGATCGGCTGACAAGGAGAGAGAGGGATCGGGTGACAGGGAGAGAGAGGGGCCGGGAGACAGGTAGAGAGAGGGACAAGGAGAGAGAGGGATCGGGTGACAGGGAGAGAGAGGGACCGGGAGACAGGGAGAGAGGGATCGGCTGACAAGGAGAGAGAGGGATCGGGAGACAGGGAGAGAGAGGTACCGGGAGACAGGTAGAGAGAGGTACCGGGAGACAGGTAGAGAGAGGGACAAGGAGAGAGAGGGATCGGGTGACAGGGAGAGAGAGGGACCGGGAGACAGGAAGAGAGGGACCGGGAGACAGGGAGAGTGGGATCAGGTGACAGTGAGAAGAGGGATCAGGAGACAGGGAGAGAGGGATTGGGAGACAGGGAGAGAGAGGGACCAGGAGACAGGGAGAGAGAGGTACCGGGAGACAGGTAGAGAGAGGGACAAGGAGAGAGAGGGATCGGGTGACAGGGAGAGAGAGGGACCGGGAGACAGGAAGAGAGGGACCGGGAGACAGGGAGAGTGGGATCAGGTGACAGTGAGAAGAGGGATCGGGAGACAGGGAGAGAGGGATTGGGAGACAGGGAGAGAGAGGGATCAGGAGACAGTGAGAGAGAGGGACAGGGTGACAGGGAGAGAGAGGGTCCGGGAGAAAGGGAGATAGGGTCTGGTTGACAGGGAGAGATGGACCGGGAGACAGGGAGAGAGAGGGACCGGGAGACAGGGAGAGAGGGATCGGCAGACAGGGAGAGAGGTATCGGGAGACAGGGAGAGAGGGTCAGGGCAACAGGGAGAGAGGGACCAGGAAACAGGGAGTGAGAGGGAGAGGGAGACAGGGAGAGAGAGGGACTGGGAGACAGGGAGAGAGAGGGAACGGGAGACAGGGAGATAGGAAACAGGAGACAGGGAGAGAGAGGGACTGGGAGACAGGGAGCGAGAGGGACAGGGAGACAGGGAAAGAGAGGGACCTGGAGACTGGGAGAGAGAGGGACCGGGTGACAGGGAGAGAGGGACTGGGAGACAGGGAGAGAGGGATCAGCAGACAGGGAGAGAGGGCCCGGGAACAGGGAGAGAGAGGGACCGGGTGACAGGGAGAGAGGGATTGGGAGACAGGGAAAGAGAGGGTCCGGGAGAGAGGGGGAGAGGTATCGGGCGACAGGGAGAGAGGGTCCGGGAGAAAGGGAGATAGAGACCCGCTGACAGGGCGAGATGGACCGGGATACAGGGAGAGAGGGACTGGGAGACCGGGAGAGAGAGGGACCGGGAGATAGGGAGAGAGGGACAGTGCGACAGGGAGAGAGGGATCGGGAGACAGGGAGGGAGAGGGACCGGGAGGCAGGGAGAGGGAGGGATCGGGAAACAGGGAGAGAGGGACAGGGAGACTGGGAGAGAGGGATTGGGAGACAGGGTGAGAGAGGGATAAGGAGACAGGGAGAGAGAGGGATCGCGAGAAAGGGAGGGAGATGGACCGGGAGACAGGGAGATAGAGGGATTGGCAGACAGGGAGAGGCAGGGACCGGGAGACAGGGAGAGAGGGACCGGGAGACATTGAGAGAGGGATCGGGAGACAGGGAGAAGAGGGATCCGGAGACAGGGAGAGTGGGTTCGGGAGACAGGGAGAGAGAGGGATCAGGAGACAGGGAGAGAGAGGGACAGGGAGACAAGGAGAGAGAGGGACCGGGAGAAAGGGAGAGAGAGGGACCGGGAGACAGGGAGAGAGAGATCGGCAGACAGGGAGAGAGGTATCGGGTGACAGGGAGAGAGGGACAGGGCAACAGGGATAGAGGGACCGGGAGACAGGGAGAGAGAGGGACCGAGAGTCAGGGAGAGAGAGGGACCGGGAGAGAGAGGGATCGGGTGACAGGGAGAGAGAGGGATCGGAATACAGGGAGAGGGAGGGACAGGGAGACAGGGAGAGAGAGGGACCGGGAGACAGGGAGAAATGGACGGGGAGACAGGGAGAGAGGGACCGGGAGACAGGGAGAGAGAGGGACTGGGAGATAGGGAGCGAGGGACCGGGAGACAGAGAGAGAGAGACAGGGCGACACAGAGAGAGGGATCGAGGGACAGGGAGAGAGCAGGATCAGGAGACAGGGAGGGAGAGGGATAGGGAGACAGGGAGAGAGGGATCGGAACACAGGAAGATAGAAGGATCGAGAGACGGGGAGAGAGGGAGAGGGAGACAGGGAGAGAGGGATCTGGGTTACAAGGAGAGAGAGGGATCAGGTGACAGGGAGGGAGATGGACCGAGAGACAAGAAGAGAGAGGGATCGGCAGACAGGGAGAGAGAGGGACCGGGAGACAGAGAGAGAGGGACCGGGAGACAGGGAGAGAGAGGGACTGGAAGACATGGAGAGAGAGGGACTGTGTGAAAGGGAAAGATGGTCCGGGAGACAGGGAGAGAGGGATCGGGTGACAGGGAGAGAGAGGGACCGGGAGACAGGTAGAGAGAGGGACTAGGAGAGAGAGGGATCGGGTGACAGGGAGAGAGAGGGATCGGGTGACAGGGAGAGAGGGACCGGGCGACAGGGAGTGAGGGATCAGGAGACATGGAGAAGAGGGATTGGGAGACAGGGAGAGAGGGATTGGGAGACAGGGTGAGAGGGATCGGGAGACAGGGAGAGAGAGGGACTGGGAGACAGGGAGAGAGAGGGACCGGGAGAGAGAGGGATCGGGTGACAGGGAAAGAGTGGGACCGGGGGACAGGGTGAGAGGGACCGGGAGACATTGAGAGAGGGATCAGGAGACAGGGAGAAGAGGGATCGGGAGACAGGGAGAGAGAGGGATCGGGAGACAGGGAGAGAGAGGGACAGGTTGACAGGGAGAGAGAGGGACCGGGAGAAAGGGAGATAGGGTCTGGTTGACAGGGAGAGATGGACTGGGAGACAGGGAGAGAGAGGGACCGGGAGACAGGGAGGGAGGGATCGGCAGACAGGGAGAGAGGTATCGGGAGACAGGGAGAGAGGGACAGGGCAACAGGGAGAGAGGGACCGGGAGACAGGGAGTGAGAGGGAGAGGGAGACAGGGAGAGAGAGGGACTGGGAGAAGGGAGAGAGAGGGACCGGAAGAGAGAGGGAAAGGGTGACAGGGAGAGAGAGGGACCGGGAGACAGGGAGAGAGGGACGTGGGGAAAGGTAGAAATGGACCGGGAACAGGGAGAGAGAGGAATCGGGAAATAGGGAGAGAGAGTGATCGGGAGACAGGGAGAGAGAGGGGTCGGGAAATAGGGAGAGAGAGTGATCGGGAGACAGGGAGAGAGAGGGGTCGGGAGACAGGGAGAGAGAGGGATATGGAGACAGGGACGGAGAGGGCCCGGGAGACAGGGTGAGAGGGATCGGGAGACAGGGAGAGAGGGATCGGGTGACAGGGAGAGAGAGGGATATGGAGACAGGGACGGAGAGGGCCCGGGAGACAGGGTGAGAGGGGACCGGGAGACAGGGAGAGAGGGATCGGGAGACAGGGTGAGAGAGGGACCGGGAAACAGGGTGAGAGAGGGACCAGGAGACAGGGAGAGAGAGGGATCGGGAAACAGGGAGAGAGGAACAGGGAGACTGGGAGAGAGCGACCGGGAGACATTGAGAGAGGGATCGGGAGACAGGGTGAGAGGGATCGGGTGACCGGGAGAGAGAGGGACAGGGAGACAGGGAGAGAGAGGGACCGGGAGACAGGGAGAGATGGACGGGGAGACAGGGAGAGAGGTACCGGGAGACAGGGAGAGAGAGGGACCGGGAGATAGGGAGCGAGGGACCGGGAGACAGAGAGAGAGGGACAGGGCGACACAGAGAGAGGGATCGTGGGGCAGGCTGAGAGTGGGATCAGGAGACAGGGAGAAAGAGGGATAGGGAGACTTGGAGAGAGGGATCGGAAAACAGGGAGATAGAGGGATCGAGAGACAGGGTGAGAGGGACAGGGAGACAGGGAGAGAGAGGGATCGGTAGACAGGGAGAGAGAGGGACAGGGAGACAGGGAGGGAGAGTGACCGGGAGACAGGGTGAGAGGGACAGGGAGACAGGGAGAGAGAGGGATCGGTAGACAGGGAGAGAGAGGGACAGGGAGACAGGGAGGGAGAGTGACCGGGAGACAGGGAGAGAGGGGTCGGGAGACAGGGAGAGAGAGGGACCGGGAGACAGGGTGAGAGAGGGACTGGGAGACAGGGAGAGAGAGGGAACGGGAGACAGGAAGAGAGGGACCGGGAGACAGGGAGAGAGAGGGATCGAGAGACAGGGAGAGAGGGATCGGGAGACAGGGAGAGAGAGGGATCGGGAGACAGGGAGAGAGAGGGATCGGGAGACAGGGAGAGAGTGGGACCGGGAGAAAGGGAGAGAGGGACCGGGAGACAGGGAGAGAGGGACGGGGGGAAAGGTAGAAATGGACTGGGAACAGGGAGAGAGAGGGATCGGGAGGTAGGGAGAGAGAGGGATCGGGAGGTTGGGAGAGAGAGGGATCGTAAGACAGGGAGAGAGTGGTCGGGAGACAGGGAGAGAGAGGGATATGGAGACAGGGAGGGAGAGGGCCCGGGAGACAAGGTGAGAGGGACCGGGAGACAGGGAGAGAATGGGATCGGGAAACAGGGAGAGAGGGACAGGGAGACTGGGAGAGAGGGACCGGGAGACATTGACAGAGGGAATGGGAGACAGGGAGAGAGGGATCGGGTGGCAGGGAGAGAGAGGAATCGGGATACAGGGAGAGAGACGGACCGGGAGAAAGGGTGATAGGTTCCGGTTGACAGGGAGAGATGGACCGGGAGACAGGGAGAGAGAGGGACCAGGAGACAGGGAGAGAGGGATCGGCAGACAGGGAGAGTGTTATCGGGAGACAGGCAGAGAGGGACAGGGCAACAGGCAGAGAGGGACCGGGAGACAGGGAGAGAGAGGGATCGGGAGACAGGGAGGGAGAGGAATCGGGAGACTGGGAGATAGTTATCAGGAGACAGGGAGAGAGGGACAGATAGACAGGGAGAGAGGGATCGGGAGACATGGAGTGAGAGGGATCGGGAGACAGGGGGAGAGAAGGACCGGGAGTCAGAGAGAGGGACTGGGAGACAGGGAGAGAGAGGGACCGGGACGGAGAGGGATCAGGTGACAGGGAGAGAAGGACCGGGAGTCAGGGAGAGAGGGGCCGGGGGACAGGTAGAAATGGACCGGGAACAGGGAGAGAGAGGGATCGGGAGATAGGGAGAGAGGGGTCGGGAGACAGGGAGAGAGAGGGATCAGGAGACAAGGAGGGAGAGGGCCCGGGAGACAGGGTGAGAGGGACCGGGAGACAGGGAGAGAGGGGCCGGGGGACAGGTAGAAATGGACCGGGAACAGGGAGAGAGAGGGATCGGGTGACAGGGAGAGAGGGATCGGGTGACAGGGAGAGAGAGGGACCGGGAGAAAGGGAGAGTGGGATCGGGTAACAGGGAGAGAGAGGGATCGGGATACAGGGAGAGGGAGGGACAGGGAGACAGGGAGAGAGAGGGACCGGGAGACAGGGAGAAATGGACGGGGAGACAGGGAGAGAGGGACCGGGAGACAGGGAGAGAGAGGGACTGGGAGATAGGGAGAGAGAGGGACTGGGAGATAGGGAGCGAGGGACCGGGAGACAGAGAGAGAGGGACAGGGCGACACAGAGAGAGTGTTCGAGGGACAGGGAGAGAGAGGGATCAGGAGACAGGGAGGGAGAGGGATAGGGAGACAGGGAGAGAGGGATCGGAACACAGGGAGATAGAGGGATCGAGAGACAGGGAGAGAGGGACAGGGAGACAGGGAGAGAGGGATCGGGAAACAAGGAGAGAGAGGGATCGGGAGACAGGGAGGGAGATGGACTGGGAGGCAGGGAGAGAGAGGGATCGTGAGACAGGGAGGGAGATGGACCGAGAGACAAGGAGAGAGAGGGATCGGCGGACAGGGAGAGAGAGGGACCGGGAGACAGAGGGAGAGGGACTGGGAGACAGGGAGAGAGAGGGACTGGGAGACATGGAGAGAGAGGGACTGTGTGAAAGGGAAAGAGGGTCCGGGAGACAGGGAGAGAGGGATCGGCTGACAAGGAGAGAGAGGGATCGGGTGACAGGGAGAGAGAGGGGCCGGGAGACAGGTAGAGAGAGGGACAAGGAGAGAGAGGGATCGGGTGACAGGGAGAGAGAGGGACCGGGAGACAGGGAGAGAGGGATCGGCTGACAAGGAGAGAGAGGGATCGGGAGACAGGGAGAGAGAGGTACCGGGAGACAGGTAGAGAGAGGTACCGGGAGACAGGTAGAGAGAGGGACAAGGAGAGAGAGGGATCGGGTGACAGGGAGAGAGAGGGACCGGGAGACAGGAAGAGAGGGACCGGGAGACAGGGAGAGTGGGATCAGGTGACAGTGAGAAGAGGGATCGGGAGACAGGGAGAGAGGGATTGGGGGACAGGGAGAGAGAGGGATCAGGAGACAGTGAGAGAGAGGGACAGGGTGACAGGGAGAGAGAGGGTCCGGGAGAAAGGGAGATAGGGTCTGGTTGACAGGGAGAGATGGACCGGGAGACAGGGAGAGAGAGGGACCGGGAGACAGGGAGAGAGGGATCGGCAGACAGGGAGAGAGGTATCGGGAGACAGGGAGAGAGGGTCAGGGCAACAGGGAGAGATGGACCAGGAAACAGGGAGTGAGAGGGAGAGGGAGACAGGGAGAGAGAGGGACTGGGAGACAGGGAGAGAGAGGGACCGGAAGAGAGAGGGATCGGGTGACAGGGAGAGAGTGGGACCGGGAGACAGGGAGAGAGGGACCGGGAGACAAGGAGAGAGGGACGGGGGGAAAGGTAGAAATGGACCGGGAACAGGGAGAGAGAGGGATCGGGAAATAGGGAGAGAGAGGGATCGGGAGACAGGGAGAGAGAGGGGTCGGGAGACTGGGAGAGAGGGATATGGAGACAGGGACGGAGAGGGCCCGGGAGACAGGGTGAGAGGGACCGGGAGACAGGGAGAGAGGGATCGGGTGACAGGGAGAGAGAGGGACCGAGAAACGGAGAGAGTGTTCGAGGGACAGGGAGAGAGAGGGATCAGGAGACAGGGAGTGAGAGGGATAGGGAGACAGGGAGAGAGGGATCAGAAAACAGGGAGATAGAGGGATCGAGAGACAGGGTGAGAGGGACAGGGAGACAGGGAGAGAGAGGGATCGGTAGACAGGGATAGAGAGGGACAGGGAGACAGGGAGGGATAGTTACCGGGAGACAGGGAGAGAGGGGTCGGGAGACAGGGAGAGAGAGGGACCGGGAGACAGGGAGAGAGAGAGAAGGACTGGGAGACAGGGAGAGAGAGGGACCGGGAGAGAGAGGGACCGGGAGACAGGGAGAGATTGGGACCGGGAGAAAGGGAGAGTGGGACCGGGAGACAGGGAGAGAGGGACGGGGGGAAAGGTAGAAATGGATCGGGAACAGGGAGAGAGAGGGATCGGGAGGTAGGGAGAGAGAGGGATCGGGAGGTAGGGAGAGAGAGGGATCGGGAGACAGGGAGAGAGTGGTCGGGAGAAAGGGAGAGAGAGGGATATGGAGACAGGGAGGGAGAGGGCCCGGGAGACAGGGTGAGAGGGACCGGGAGGCAGGGAGAGAGTGGGACTGGGAGACAGGGAGAGAGAGGGATCGGGAAACAGGGAGAGAGGGACAGGGAGACTGGGAGAGAGGGACCGGGAGACATTGAGAGAGGGATCGGGAGACAGGGAGAAGAGGGATCGGGAGACAGGGAGAGAGGGATCGGGTGACAGGGAGAGAGAGGAATCGGGGGACAGGGAGAGAGAGGGACCGGGAGAAAGGGTGATAGGTTCCGGTTGACAGGGAGAGATGGACCGGGAGACAGGGAGAGAGAGGGACCGGGAGACAGGGAGAGATGGACCGGGAGACAGGGAGAGAGAGGGACCGGGAGACAGGGAGAGAGGGATCGGCAGACAGGGAGAGAGTTATCGGGAGACAGGCAGAGAGGGACAGGGCAACAGGGAGAGAGGGACCGGGAGACAGGGAGAGAGAGGGATCGGGAGGCAGGGAGGGAGAGGAATCGGGAGACTCGGAGTTAGGTATCGGGAGACAAGGAGAGAGGGACAGGGAGACAGGGAGAGAGGGATTGGGAGACATGGAGTGAGAGAGAACGGGAGACAGGGAGGGAGAGTGAACGGGAGACAGGGAGTGAGGGATCGGGAGACAGGGAGAGAGAAGGACCGGGAGGCAGGGAGAGAGAGGGACTGGGAGACAGGGAGATAGAGGGACCGGGATGGTGAGGGATCGGGTGACAGAGAGAGAGAGGGACCGGGAGACAGGGAGAGAATGATCGGGTGACAGGGAGAGAGGGGCCGGGGGACAGGGAGAGAGGGACAGGGGGAAAGGTAGAAATGGATCGGGAACAGGGAGAGAGAGGGATCGGGAGATAGGGAGAGAGAGGAATCGGGAGACAGGGAGAGAGGGGTCGGGAGACAGGGAGAGAGAGGGATCAGGAGACAGGGAGGGAGAGGGCCCGGGAGACAGGGTGAGAGGGACCGGGAGACACGGAGAGATGGATCAGCACACAGGGAGAGAGAGGGACCGGAAGACAGGGAGAGTGGGATTGGGTAACAGGGAGAGAGAGGGATTGGGATACATGGAGAGGGAGGGACAGGGAGACAAAGAGAGAGAGGGACCGGGAGACATGGAGAAACGGACGGTGAGACAGGGAGAGAGGGACCGGGAGACAGGGAGAGAGAGGGACTGGGAGATAGGGAGCGAGGGACTGGGAGACAGAGAGAGAGGGACAGGGCAACACAGAGAGAGGGATCGAGGGACAGGGAGAGAGAGGGATCAGGAGACAGGGAGGGAGAGGGATAGGGAGACAGGGAGAGAGTAATCGGGTAACAAGGAGAGAGAGGGATCGGGTGACAGGGAGGGAGATGGACTGGGAGGCAGGGAGAGAGAGGGACCGGGAGACAGAGAGAGAGGGATCGGGAGACAGGGAGAGAGAGGGACTGGGAGACATGGAGAGAGAGGTACTGTGTGAAAGGGAAAGAGGGTCCAGGAGACAGGGAGAGAGGGATCGGGTGACAGGGAGAGAGAGGGATCGGGAGACAGGGAGAGAGAGGGACCGGGAGACAGGTAGAGAGAGGGACAAGGAGAGAGAGGGATCGGGTGACAGGGAGAGAGTGGGACCGGGAGACAGGGAGAGAGGGACTGGGAGACAGGGAGAGAGGGACTGGGAGACAGAGAGAGAGGGACAGGGCGACACAGAGAGAGGGATCGAGGGACAGGGAGAGAGAGGGATCAGGAGACAGGGAGGGAGAGGGATAGGGAGACAGGGAGAGAGTGATCGGGTAACAAGGAGAGAGAGGGATCGGGTGACAGGGAGGGAGATGGACTGGGAGGCAGGGAGAGAGAGGGATCGGCAGACAGGGAGAGAGAGGGACCGGGAGACAGAGAGAGAGGGATCGGGAGATAGGGAGAGAGAGGGACTGGGAGACATGGAGAGAGAGGTACTGTGTGAAAGGGAAAGAGGGTCCGGGAGACAGGGAGAGAGGGATCGGGTGACAGGGAGAGAGAGGGATCGGGAGACAGGGAGAGAGAGGGACCGGGAGACACAGAGAGAGGGATCGAGGGACAGGGAGAGAGAGGGATCAGGAGACAGGGAGGGAGAGGGATAGGGACACAGGGAGAGAAAGGAATTGGGAGACAGAGAGAGAGAGGGATCGCGAGACAGGGAGGGTGATGGACATGGAGA
The DNA here is from genome assembly GCA_026770705.1 of Isurus oxyrinchus. Classification (NCBI taxonomy): domain Eukaryota; kingdom Metazoa; phylum Chordata; class Chondrichthyes; order Lamniformes; family Lamnidae; genus Isurus; species Isurus oxyrinchus. Next base: position 26,719 of record JANJGN010002182.1, read on the forward strand.
CAGGGAGATAGAGGGATTGGCAGAGAGGGATAGAGATGGATCGGGTGACAGGGAGAGAGGGATCGGGAGACAGGGAGAGAGAGGGAGCGGGAGACAGGGAGAGATGGACCGGGAGACAGGGAGAGAGGGATCGGGAGACAGGGAGAGTGAAGGATTGGGAGACAGGGCGGGAGAGGGACCGGCAGACCGGGTGAGAGGGACCGGGAGAGAGGGAGAGAGAGGGAGCGGGTGACAGGGAGAGAGATGGACCGGGTGACAGGGAGAGAGAAATCAGGAGACAGGGGGAGAGAGGGATCGGGAGACAGGGAGGGTGGGACAGGGACACTGGGAGAGAGGTATTGGGAGACAGGGAGAGAAAGGGATCGGGAGACAGGGAGAGAGAGGGATCTTAAGACAGGGAAGGAGATGCACATGGAGACAGGGAGCAAGAGGGATCGGGAGACAGGGAGAGAGGGACCGGGAGACAGGGAGAGAGAGGGACCGGGTGACAGGGAGGGAGGGACAGGGATACTGGGAGAGAGGGATTGGGAGACAGGGAGAGAAAGGGATCGGGAGACAGGGAGAGAGAGGGATCGCGAGACAGGGAGGGAGATGCACATGGAGACAGGGAGAGAGAAGGATCGGGAGACAGGGAGAGAGGGACCGGGTGACAGGGAGGGAGGGACAGGGATACTGTGAGTGAGGAACCGGGAGACAGGGAGATATGGAACGGGAGACATTGAGAGAGAGGGACCGGGATCCAGGGAGAGAGGGAGCGGGAGACAGGGAGTGAGGGATCGGGTGTCAGGGTGAGAGGGATCGGGTGTCAAGGAGAGAGGGATCGGGAGACAGGGAGAGAGGGACCGGGTGACAGGGAGAGAGAGGTAGCGATTAACAGGGAGAGATGGACCGGGAGACAGGGAGAGAGGGATCGGGGGACAGGGAGAGAGGCATCGGGAGACAGGGAGAGAGGGATCGGGAGACAGGGAGAGAGAGGGACTGGGTGACAGTGAGAGAGTGACAGGGAGACAGGGAGAGAGAGACAGGGAGACTGGGAGAGAGGGAACGGGAGACAAGGAGAGAGAGGGATCGGGAGACAGGGAGGGAGGGACCGGGAGACAGGGAGAGAGGGACCGGGGGGCAAGGAGAGAGAGGGCCCGGGAGACAGGGAGAGTGGGATCGGGAGACAGGGAGAGGGAGGGATCGGGAGACATGGAGAGAGAGGGATCTGGAGACAGGGAGAGAGAGGGACTGGGAGACAAGGAGAGAGAGGGACCGGGAGACAGGGAGAGAGAGGGTCCGGGTGACAGGGAGAGAGAGACTGGGAGACAGCGAGAGAGCGACAGGGAGAGAGGGACCGGGAGACAGGGAGAGAGGGACAGGGAGACAGGTAGAGAGGGATCGGGAGACAGGGATAGAGAGGGTCCGGGTGACAGGGAGAGAGAGACTGGGAGACAGCGAGAGAGTGACAGGGAGAGAGAGGGACCGGGAGACAGGGAGAGAGGGACAGGGAGACAGGGAGAGAGGGATCGGGAGACAGGGATAGAGAGGTACCGGGAGACAGGGAGAGAGGGATCGGGAGACAGCGAGAGAGAGGGACCGGGGGACGGAGAGATGGACCGGGAGACAGGGAGAGAGGGATCGGGAGACAGGGAGGGAGAGGGACCGGCAGACCGGGGAGAGGGACCGGGAAGAGAGAGAGAGAGAGGGACCGGGTGACAGGGAGAGAGAAATCGGGAGACAGGGAGAGACAGGGATCGGGAGACAGGGAGGGAGGGACAGGGATACTGGGAGAGAGGTATTGGGAGACAGGGAGAGAGAGGCATAAGGAGACAGGGAGAGAGAGGGATCACGAGACAGGGAGGGTGATGGACATGTAGACAGGGAGATAGAGGGATCGGGAGACAGGGAGGGAGGGACAGGGATACTGGGAGAGAGGGATTGGGAGAGAGGGAGAGAAAGGGATCGGAAGACAGGGAGGGAGGGACAGGGATACTGGGAGAGAGGGATTGGGAGAGAGGGAGAGAAAGGGATTGGGAGACAGGGAGAGAGAGGGACTGGGAGACAGGGAGAGATGGACCGGGAGACAGGGAGTGATGGACCGGGAGACAGGGAGATAGAGGGATCGGCAGAGAGGGATAGAGAGGGATCAGGAGACAGGGAGAGAGGGATCGGGGGACAGGGAGAGAGAGGGAACGGGAGACAGGGAGAGATGGAGCAGGAGACAGGGAGAGATGGACCGGGAGACAGGGAGTGTGAGGGATCGGGAGACAGGGTGGGAGAGGGACCGGCAGACAGGGTGTGAGGGACTGGGAGACAGGGAGAGAGAGGGACCGGGTGACAGGGAGGGAGGGACAGGGATACTGGGAGAGAGGGATTGGGAGACAGGGAGAGAAAGGGATCGGGAGACAGGGAGAGAGAGGGATCGCAAGACAGGGAGGGAGATGCACATGGAGACAGGGAGAGAGAGGGATCGGGAGACAGGGAGAGAGGGACCGGGTGACAGGGAGGGAGGGACAGGGATACTGTGAGTGAGGGACCGGGAGACAGGGAGATATGGAATGGGAGACATTGAGAGAGAGGGAGCGGGAGCCAGGGAGACAGGGACTGGGTGACAGGGAGAGATGGACCAGGAGACAGGGAGAGAGGGATCGGGAGACAGGGAGAGAGGGATCGGGGGACAGGGAGAGTGAGGGATCGGGTGACAGGGCGGGAGAGGGACCGGCAGACAGGGTGAGAGGGACCGGGAGACAGGGAGAGAGGGATCGGGAGACAGGGAGAGAGGGATCGGGGGACAGGGAGAGTGAGGGATCGGGAGACAGGGAGAGAGAGGGACCGGCAGACAGGGTGAGAGGGACCGGGAGACAGGGAGAGAGAGGGACCGGGTGACAGGGAGAGAGATATCGGGAGACAGGGAGAGAGAGGGATCGGGAGGCAGGGAGGGAGGAACCGGGATACTGGGAGAGAGAGATTGGGAGACAGGGAGAGAAGCGGATCGGGAGACAGGGCGAGAGAGGGATCGCGAGACAGGGAGAGAGAGGGACTGGGTGACAGTAAGAGAGTGACAGGGACAAGGGAGACAGAGACAGGGAGACTGGGAGAGAGGGATCGGGCAGCAGGGAGAGAGAGGGATCGTGAGACAGGGAGAGAGAGGTACCGGGAGACAGGGAGTGAGGGACCGGGAGACAAGGAGAGAGAGGGACCGGGAGACAGGGAGAGTGGGATTGGGATACAGGGAGAAAGAGGGATCGGGAGACAGGGAGAGAGAGGGATCTGGAGACAGGGAGAGAGGGACCGGGAGACAGGTAGAGAGGGATCGGGAGACAGGGAGAGAGAGGGACTGGGAGACAAGGAGAGAGAGTGACCGGGAGACAGGGAGAGAGAGGGTCCGGGTGACAGGGAGAGAGAGACTGGGAGACAGTGAGAGAGCGACCGGGGGAGAGGGACTGGGAGACAGGGAGAGAGGGACAGGGAGACACGGAGAGAGACGGACCGGGAGACAGGGAGAGAGGTTCTGGTGGACAGGGAGAGATGTACCGGGAGACAGGGAGAGAGGGATCGGGAGACAGGGAGAGAGAGGTACCGGGAGACACGGAGAGATGGACCGGGAGACAGGGAGAGAGGGATCGGGAGACAGGGAGAGTGAGGGATCGGGAGACAGGGAGGGAGGGACAGGGATAATGGGAGAGAGGTATTGGGAGACAGGGAGAGGGAGGGACCGGGTGACAGGGAGAGAGAAATCGGGAGACAGGGAGAGAGAGGGATCGTGAGACAGGGAGAGAGAGGTACCGGGAGACAGGGAGTGAGGGACCGGGAGACAAGGAGAGAGAGGGACCGGGAGACAGGGAGAGTGGGATCGGGATACAGGGAGAAAGAGGGATCGGGAGACAGGGAGAGAGAGGGATCTGGAGACAGGGAGAGAGGGACCGGGAGACAGGTAGAGAGGGATCGGGAGACAGGGAGAGAGAGGGACTGGGAGACAAGGAGAGAGAGTGACCGGGAGACAGGGAGAGAGAGGGTCCGGGTGACAGGGAGAGAGAGACTGGGAGACAGTGAGAGAGCGACCGGGGGAGAGGGACTGGGAGACAGGGAGAGAGGGACAGGGAGACACGGAGAGAGACGGACCGGGAGACAGGGAGAGAGGTTCTGGTGGACAGGGAGAGATGTACCGGGAGACAGGGAGAGAGGGATCGGGAGACAGGGAGAGAGAGGTACCGGGAGACACGGAGAGATGGACCGGGAGACAGGGAGAGAGGGATCGGGAGACAGGGAGAGTGAGGGATCGGGAGACAGGGAGGGAGGGACAGGGATAATGGGAGAGAGGTATTGGGAGACAGGGAGAGGGAGGGACCGGGTGACAGGGAGAGAGAAATCGGGAGACAGGGAGAGAGAGGGATCGGGAGACAGGAAGCGAGGGACAGGGATACTGGGAGAGAGGGATTGGGAGACAGGGAGAGAAAGGGTTCGGGAGACAGGGAGAGAGAGGGATCGCGAGACAGGAAGGGTGATGGACATGGAGACAGGGAGACAGAGGGATCGGCAGAGAGGCATAGAGACGGTTCGGGAGACAGGGAGAGAGGGACCGGATGACAGGGAGGGAGGGACATCGATACTGGGAGAGAGGGATCGTGAGGCAGGGAGAGAGAGGGACCTGGAGACAGGGAGATAGTGATTGGCAGACAGGGAGTGAGAGGGGCAGGGAGACAGGGATAGAGGGTCCGGGAGACAGGGTGAGAGATGGACCGGAAGACAGGGAGATAGGGATCGGCAGACAGGGAGAGAGGGATCGGGAGTCAAGGAGAGAGGGATCGGGTGTCAGGGAGAGAGAGGGATCGGGAGACAGGGAGAGTGGGATCAGAATACAGGGAGAGAGAGGGATCAGGAGACAGGGAGAGAGAGGGATCTGGAGACAGGGAGAGAGGGATCGTGTAACAGCGAGAGAGCGACCGGGAGAGAGGGACCGGGAGACAGGGAGAGAGGGACAGGTAGACACGGAGAGAGAGGGACTGGGAGACAGGGAGAGATGTTCCGGGGGGCAGGGAGAGATTGACCGGGAGACAGGGAGAGAGACCCCGGGAGACAGGGAGAGAGGGACCGGGAGACAGGGAGAGAGGGATCGGGAGACAGGGAGAGAGAGGGATCGGGAGACATGGAGGGATAGGGACCGGCAGACAGGGTGAGAAGGATCGGGAGAGATGGAGAGAGAGGGACCGGGCGACAGGGAGAGAGAAATCGGGAGACAGGGAGAGAGAGGGATCGGATGACAGGGAGGGAGTGACAGGGATACTGGAAGAGAGGTATTGGGAGACAGGGAGAGAGAGGCATAAGGAGACAGGGAGAGAGAGGGATCACGAGACAGGGAGGGTGATGGACATGTAGACAGGGAGATAGAGGGATCGGGAGACAGGGAGGGAGGGACAGGGATACTGGGAGAGAGGGATTGGGAGAGAGGGAGAGAAAGGGATCGGAAGACAGGGAGGGAGGGACAGGGATACTGGGAGAGAGGGATTGGGAGAGAGGGAGAGAAAGGGATTGGGAGACAGGGAGAGAGAGGGACTGGGAGACAGGGAGAGATGGACCGGGAGACAGGGAGTGATGGACCGGGAGACAGGGAGATAGAGGGATCGGCAGAGAGGGATAGAGAGGGATCAGGAGACAGGGAGAGAGGGATCGGGGGACAGGGAGAGAGAGGGAACGGGAGACAGGGAGAGATGGAGCAGGAGACAGGGAGAGATGGACCGGGAGACAGGGAGTGTGAGGGATCGGGAGACAGGGTGGGAGAGGGACCGGCAGACAGGGTGTGAGGGACTGGGAGACAGGGAGAGAGAGGGACCGGGTGACAGGGAGGGAGGGACAGGGATACTGGGAGAGAGGGATTGGGAGACAGGGAGAGAAAGGGATCGGGAGACAGGGAGAGAGAGGGATCGCAAGACAGGGAGGGAGATGCACATGGAGACAGGGAGAGAGAGGGATCGGGAGACAGGGAGAGAGGGACCGGGTGACAGGGAGGGAGGGACAGGGATACTGTGAGTGAGGGACCGGGAGACAGGGAGATATGGAATGGGAGACATTGAGAGAGAGGGAGCGGGAGCCAGGGAGACAGGGACTGGGTGACAGGGAGAGATGGACCAGGAGACAGGGAGAGAGGGATCGGGAGACAGGGAGAGAGGGATCGGGGGACAGGGAGAGTGAGGGATCGGGTGACAGGGCGGGAGAGGGACCGGCAGACAGGGTGAGAGGGACCGGGAGACAGGGAGAGAGGGATCGGGAGACAGGGAGAGAGGGATCGGGGGACAGGGAGAGTGAGGGATCGGGTGACAGGGCGGGAGAGGGACCGGCAGACAGGGTGAGAGGGACCGGGAGACAGGGAGAGAGAGGGACCGGGTGACAGGGAGAGAGATATCGGGAGACAGGGAGAGAGAGGGATCGGGAGGCAGGGAGGGAGGAACCGGGATACTGGGAGAGAGAGATTGGGAGACAGGGAGAGAAGCGGATCGGGAGACAGGGCGAGAGAGGGATCGCGAGACAGGGAGAGAGAGGGACTGGGTGACAGTAAGAGAGTGACAGGGACAAGGGAGACAGAGACAGGGAGACTGGGAGAGAGGGATCGGGCAGCAGGGAGAGAGAGGGATCGTGAGACAGGGAGAGAGAGGTACCGGGAGACAGGGAGTGAGGGACCGGGAGACAAGGAGAGAGAGGGACCGGGAGACAGGGAGAGTGGGATCGGGATACAGGGAGAAAGAGGGATCGGGAGACAGGGAGAGAGAGGGATCTGGAGACAGGGAGAGAGGGACCGGGAGACAGGTAGAGAGGGATCGGGAGACAGGGAGAGAGAGGGACTGGGAGACAAGGAGAGAGAGTGACCGGGAGACAGGGAGAGAGAGGGTCCGGGTGACAGGGAGAGAGAGACTGGGAGACAGTGAGAGAGCGACCGGGGGAGAGGGACTGGGAGACAGGGAGAGAGGGACAGGGAGACACGGAGAGAGACGGACCGGGAGACAGGGAGAGAGGTTCTGGTGGACAGGGAGAGATGTACCGGGAGACAGGGAGAGAGGGATCGGGAGACAGGGAGAGAGAGGTACCGGGAGACACGGAGAGATGGACCGGGAGACAGGGAGAGAGGGATCGGGAGACAGGGAGAGTGAGGGATCGGGAGACAGGGAGGGAGGGACAGGGATAATGGGAGAGAGGTATTGGGAGACAGGGAGAGGGAGGGACCGGGTGACAGGGAGAGAGAAATCGGAAGACAGGGAGAGAGAGGGATCGGGAGACAGGAAGCGAGGGACAGGGATACTGGGAGAGAGGGATTGGGAGACAGGGAGAGAAAGGGTTCGGGAGACAGGGAGAGAGAGGGATCGCGAGACAGGAAGGGTGATGGACATGGAGACAGGGAGACAGAGGGATCGGCAGAGAGGCATAGAGACGGTTCGGGAGACAGGGAGAGAGGGACCGGATGACAGGGAGGGAGGGACATCGATACTGGGAGAGAGGGATCGTGAGGCAGGGAGAGAGAGGGACCTGGAGACAGGGAGATAGTGATTGGCAGACAGGGAGTGAGAGGGGCAGGGAGACAGGGATAGAGGGTCCGGGAGACAGGGTGAGAGATGGACCGGAAGACAGGGAGATAGGGATCGGCAGACAGGGAGAGAGGGATCGGGAGTCAAGGAGAGAGGGATCGGGTGTCAGGGAGAGAGAGGGATCGGGAGACAGGGAGAGTGGGATCAGAATACAGGGAGAGAGAGGGATCAGGAGACAGGGAGAGAGAGGGATCTGGAGACAGGGAGAGAGGGATCGTGTAACAGCGAGAGAGCGACCGGGAGAGAGGGACCGGGAGACAGGGAGAGAGGGACAGGTAGACACGGAGAGAGAGGGACTGGGAGACAGGGAGAGATGTTCCGGGGGGCAGGGAGAGATTGACCGGGAGACAGGGAGAGAGACCCCGGGAGACAGGGAGAGAGGGACCGGGTGACAGGGAGGGAGGGACAGGGATACTGGGAGAGAGGGATTGGGAGACAGGGAGAGAAAGGGATCGGGAGACAGGGAGAGAGAGGGATCGCAAGACAGGGAGGGAGATGCACATGGAGACAGGGAGAGAGAGGGATCGGGAGACAGGGAGAGAGGGACCGGGTGACAGGGAGGGAGGGACAGGGATACTGTGAGTGAGGGACCGGGAGACAGGGAGATATGGAATGGGAGACATTGAGAGAGAGGGAGCGGGAGCCAGGGAGACAGGGACTGGGTGACAGGGAGAGATGGACCAGGAGACAGGGAGAGAGGGATCGGGAGACAGGGAGAGAGGGATCGGGGGACAGGGAGAGTGAGGGATCGGGTGACAGGGCGGGAGAGGGACCGGCAGACAGGGTGAGAGGGACCGGGAGACAGGGAGAGAGGGATCGGGAGACAGGGAGAGAGGGATCGGGGGACAGGGAGAGTGAGGGATCGGGTGACAGGGCGGGAGAGGGACCGGCAGACAGGGTGAGAGGGACCGGGAGACAGGGAGAGAGAGGGACCGGGTGACAGGGAGAGAGATATCGGGAGACAGGGAGAGAGAGGGATCGGGAGGCAGGGAGGGAGGAACCGGGATACTGGGAGAGAGAGATTGGGAGACAGGGAGAGAAGCGGATCGGGAGACAGGGCGAGAGAGGGATCGCGAGACAGGGAGAGAGAGGGACTGGGTGACAGTAAGAGAGTGACAGGGACAAGGGAGACAGAGACAGGGAGACTGGGAGAGAGGGATCGGGCAGCAGGGAGAGAGAGGGATCGTGAGACAGGGAGAGAGAGGTACCGGGAGACAGGGAGTGAGGGACCGGGAGACAAGGAGAGAGAGGGACCGGGAGACAGGGAGAGTGGGATCGGGATACAGGGAGATATGGAATGGGAGACATTGAGAGAGAGGGAGCGGGAGCCAGGGAGACAGGGACTGGGAGGGAGATGCACATGGAGACAGGGAGAGAGAGGGATCGGGAGACAGGGAGAGAGGGACCGGGTGACAGGGAGGGAGGGACAGGGATACTGTGAGTGAGGGACCGGGAGACAGGGAGATATGGAATGGGAGACATTGAGAGAGAGGGAGCGGGAGCCAGGGAGACAGGGACTGGGTGACAGGGAGAGATGGACCAGGAGACAGGGAGAGAGGGATCGGGAGACAGGGAGAGAGGGATCGGGGGACAGGGAGAGTGAGGGATCGGGTGACAGGGCGGGAGAGGGACCGGCAGACAGGGTGAGAGGGACCGGGAGACAGGGAGAGAGGGATCGGGAGACAGGGAGAGAGGGATCGGGGGACAGGGAGAGTGAGGGATCGGGTGACAGGGCGGGAGAGGGACCGGCAGACAGGGTGAGAGGGACCGGGAGACAGGGAGAGAGAGGGACCGGGTGACAGGGAGAGAGATATCGGGAGACAGGGAGAGAGAGGGATCGGGAGGCAGGGAGGGAGGAACCGGGATACTGGGAGAGAGAGATTGGGAGACAGGGAGAGAAGCGGATCGGGAGACAGGGCGAGAGAGGGATCGCGAGACAGGGAGAGAGAGGGACTGGGTGACAGTAAGAGAGTGACAGGGACAAGGGAGACAGAGACAGGGAGACTGGGAGAGAGGGATCGGGCAGCAGGGAGAGAGAGGGATCGTGAGACAGGGAGAGAGAGGTACCGGGAGACAGGGAGTGAGGGACCGGGAGACAAGGAGAGAGAGGGACCGGGAGACAGGGAGAGTGGGATCGGGATACAGGGAGAAAGAGGGATCGGGAGACAGGGAGAGAGAGGGATCTGGAGACAGGGAGAGAGGGACCGGGAGACAGGTAGAGAGGGATCGGGAGACAGGGAGAGAGAGGGACTGGGAGACAAGGAGAGAGAGGGACCGGGTGACAGGGAGGGAGGGACAGGGATACTGTGAGTGAGGGACCGGATGACAGGGAGGGAGGGACATCGATACTGGGAGAGAGGGATCGTGAGGCAGGGAGAGAGAGGGACCTGGAGACAGGGAGATAGTGATTGGCAGACAGGGAGTGAGAGGGGCAGGGAGACAGGGATAGAGGGTCCGGGAGACAGGGTGAGAGATGGACCGGAAGACAGGGAGATAGGGATCGGCAGACAGGGAGAGAGGGATCGGGAGTCAAGGAGAGAGGGATCGGGTGTCAGGGAGAGAGAGGGATCGGGAGACAGGGAGAGTGGGATCAGAATACAGGGAGAGAGAGGGATCAGGAGACAGGGAGAGAGAGGGATCTGGAGACAGGGAGAGAGGGATCGTGTAACAGCGAGAGAGCGACCGGGAGAGAGGGACCGGGAGACAGGGAGAGAGGGACAGGTAGACACGGAGAGAGAGGGACTGGGAGACAGGGAGAGATGTTCCGGGGGGCAGGGAGAGATTGACCGGGAGACAGGGAGAGAGACCCCGGGAGACAGGGAGAGAGGGACCGGGTGACAGGGAGGGAGGGACAGGGATACTGGGAGAGAGGGATTGGGAGACAGGGAGAGAAAGGGATCGGGAGACAGGGAGAGAGAGGGATCGCAAGACAGGGAGGGAGATGCACATGGAGACAGGGAGAGAGAGGGATCGGGAGACAGGGAGAGAGGGACCGGGTGACAGGGAGGGAGGGACAGGGATACTGTGAGTGAGGGACCGGGAGACAGGGAGATATGGAATGGGAGACATTGAGAGAGAGGGAGCGGGAGCCAGGGAGACAGGGACTGGGTGACAGGGAGAGATGGACCAGGAGACAGGGAGAGAGGGATCGGGAGACAGGGAGAGAGGGATCGGGGGACAGGGAGAGTGAGGGATCGGGTGACAGGGCGGGAGAGGGACCGGCAGACAGGGTGAGAGGGACCGGGAGACAGGGAGAGAGGGATCGGGAGACAGGGAGAGAGGGATCGGGGGACAGGGAGAGTGAGGGATCGGGTGACAGGGCGGGAGAGGGACCGGCAGACAGGGTGAGAGGGACCGGGAGACAGGGAGAGAGAGGGACCGGGTGACAGGGAGAGAGATATCGGGAGACAGGGAGAGTGAGGGATCGGGAGGCAGGGAGGGAGGAACCGGGATACTGGGAGAGAGAGATTGGGAGACAGGGAGAGAAGCGGATCGGGAGACAGGGCGAGAGAGGGATCGCGAGACAGGGAGAGAGAGGGACTGGGTGACAGTAAGAGAGTGACAGGGACAAGGGAGACAGAGACAGGGAGACTGGGAGAGAGGGATCGGGAGACAGGGAGAGAGAGGTACCGGGAGACACGGAGAGATGGACCGGGAGACAGGGAGAGAGGGATCGGGAGACAGGGAGAGTGAGGGATCGGGAGACAGGGAGGGAGAGGGACTGGGAGACAAGGAGAGAGAGTGACCGGGAGACAGGGAGAGAGAGGGTCCGGGTGACAGGGAGAGAGAGACTGGGAGACAGTGAGAGAGCGACCGGGGGAGAGGGACTGGGAGACAGGGAGAGAGGGACAGGGAGACACGGAGAGAGACGGACCGGGAGACAGGGAGAGAGGTTCTGGTGGACAGGGAGAGATGTACCGGGAGACAGGGAGAGAGGGATCGGGAGACAGGGAGAGAGAGGTACCGGGAGACACGGAGAGATGGACCGGGAGACAGGGAGAGAGGGATCGGGAGACAGGGAGAGTGAGGGATCGGGAGACAGGGAGGGAGGGACAGGGATAATGGGAGAGAGGTATTGGGAGACAGGGAGAGGGAGGGACCGGGTGACAGGGAGAGAGAAATCGGAAGACAGGGAGAGAGAGGGATCGGGAGACAGGAAGCGAGGGACAGGGATACTGGGAGAGAGGGATTGGGAGACAGGGAGAGAAAGGGTTCGGGAGACAGGGAGAGAGAGGGATCGCGAGACAGGAAGGGTGATGGACATGGAGACAGGGAGACAGAGGGATCGGCAGAGAGGCATAGAGACGGTTCGGGAGACAGGGAGAGAGGGACCGGATGACAGGGAGGGAGGGACATCGATACTGGGAGAGAGGGATCGTGAGGCAGTGAGAGAGAGGGACCTGGAGACAGGGAGATAGTGATTGGCAGACAGGGAGTGAGAGGGGCAGGGAGACAGGGATAGAGGGTCCGGGAGACAGGGTGAGAGATGGACCGGAAGACAGGGAGATAGGGATCGGCAGACAGGGAGAGAGGGATCGGGAGTCAAGGAGAGAGGGATCGGGTGTCAGGGAGAGAGAGGGATCGTGAGACAGGGAGAGTGGGATCAGAATACAGGGAGAGAGAGGGATCAGGAGACAGGGAGAGAGAGGGATCTGGAGTCAGGGAGAGAGGGATCGTGTAACAGCGAGAGAGCGACCGGGAGAGAGGGACCGGGAGACAGGGAGAGAGGGACAGGTAGACACGGAGACAGAGGGACTGGGAGACAGGGAGAGATGTTCCGGGGGGCAGGGAGAGATTGACCGGGAGACAGGGAGAGAGACCCCGGGAGACAGGGAGAGAGGGACCGGGTGACAGGGAGGGAGGGACAGGGATACTGGGAGAGAGGGATTGGGAGACAGGGAGAGAAAGGGATCGGGAGACAGGGAGAGAGAGGGATCGCAAGACAGGGAGGGAGATGCACATGGAGACAGGGAGAGAGAGGGATCGGGAGACAGGGAGAGAGGGACCGGGTGACAGGGAGGGAGGGACAGGGATACTGTGAGTGAGGGACCGGGAGACAGGGAGATATGGAATGGGAGACATTGAGAGAGAGGGAGCGGGAGCCAGGGAGACAGGGACTGGGTGACAGGGAGAGATGGACCAGGAGACAGGGAGAGAGGGATCGGGAGACAGGGAGAGAGGGATCGGGGGACAGGGAGAGTGAGGGATCGGGTGACAGGGCGGGAGAGGGACCGGCAGACAGGGAGAGAGGGATCGGGTGACAGGGAGAGAGGGATCGGGGGTCAGGGAGAGTGAGGGATCGGGTGACAGGGCGGGAGAGGGACCGGCAGACAGGGTGAGAGGGACCGGGAGACAGGGAGAGAGAGGGACCGGGTGACAGGGAGAGAGATATCGGGAGACAGGGAGAGAGAGGGATCGGGAGGCAGGGAGGGAGGAACCGGGATACTGGGAGAGAGAGATTGGGAGACAGGGAGAGAAGCGGATCGGGAGACAGGGCGAGAGAGGGATCGCGAGACAGGGAGAGAGAGGGACTGGGTGACAGTAAGAGAGTGACAGGGACAAGGGAGACAGAGACAGGGAGACTGGGAGAGAGGGATCGGGCAGCAGGGAGAGAGAGGGATCGTGAGACAGGGAGAGAGAGGTACCGGGAGACAGGGAGTGAGGGACCGGGAGACAAGGAGAGAGAGGGACCGGGAGACAGGGAGAGTGGGATCGGGATACAGGGAGAAAGAGGGATCGGGAGACAGGGAGAGAGAGGGATCTGGAGACAGGGAGAGAGGGACCGGGAGACAGGTAGAGAGGGATCGGGAGACAGGGAGAGAGAGGGACTGGGAGACAAGGAGAGAGAGTGACCGGGAGACAGGGAGAGAGAGGGTCCGGGTGACAGGGAGAGAGAGACTGGGAGACAGTGAGAGAGCGACCGGGGGAGAGGGACTGGGAGACAGGGAGAGAGGGACAGGGAGACACGGAGAGAGACGGACCGGGAGACAGGGAGAGAGGTTCTGGTGGACAGGGAGAGATGTACCGGGAGACAGGGAGAGAGGGATCGGGAGACAGGGAGAGAGAGGTACCGGGAGACACGGAGAGATGGACCGGGAGACAGGGAGAGAGGGATCGGGAGACAGGGAGAGTGAGGGATCGGGAGACAGGGAGGGAGGGACAGGGATAATGGGAGAGAGGTATTGGGAGACAGGGAGAGGGAGGGACCGGGTGACAGGGAGAGAGAAATCGGAAGACAGGGAGAGAGAGGGATCGGGAGACAGGAAGCGAGGGACAGGGATACTGGGAGAGAGGGATTGGGAGACAGGGAGAGAAAGGGTTCGGGAGACAGGGAGAGAGAGGGATCGCGAGACAGGAAGGGTGATGGACATGGAGACAGGGAGACAGAGGGATCGGCAGAGAGGCATAGAGACGGTTCGGGAGACAGGGAGAGAGGGACCGGATGACAGGGAGGGAGGGACATCGATACTGGGAGAGAGGGATCGTGAGGCAGGGAGAGAGAGGGACCTGGAGACAGGGAGATAGTGATTGGCAGACAGGGAGTGAGAGGGGCAGGGAGACAGGGATAGAGGGTCCGGGAGACAGGGTGAGAGATGGACCGGAAGACAGGGAGATAGGGATCGGCAGACAGGGAGAGAGGGATCGGGAGTCAAGGAGAGAGGGATCGGGTGTCAGGGAGAGAGAGGGATCGGGAGACAGGGAGAGTGGGATCAGAATACAGGGAGAGAGAGGGATCAGGAGACAGGGAGAGAGAGGGATCTGGAGACAGGGAGAGAGGGATCGTGTAACAGCGAGAGAGCGACCGGGAGAGAGGGACCGGGAGACAGGGAGAGAGGGACAGGTAGACACGGAGAGAGAGGGACTGGGAGACAGGGAGAGATGTTCCGGGGGGCAGGGAGAGATTGACCGGGAGACAGGGAGAGAGACCCCGGGAGACAGGGAGAGAGGGACCGGGTGACAGGGAGGGAGGGACAGGGATACTGGGAGAGAGGGATTGGGAGACAGGGAGAGAAAGGGATCGGGAGACAGGGAGAGAGAGGGATCGCAAGACAGGGAGGGAGATGCACATGGAGACAGGGAGAGAGAGGGATCGGGAGACAGGGAGAGAGGGACCGGGTGACAGGGAGGGAGGGACAGGGATACTGTGAGTGAGGGACCGGGAGACAGGGAGATATGGAATGGGAGACATTGAGAGAGAGGGAGCGGGAGCCAGGGAGACAGGGACTGGGTGACAGGGAGAGATGGACCAGGAGACAGGGAGAGAGGGATCGGGAGACAGGGAGAGAGGGATCGGGGGACAGGGAGAGTGAGGGATCGGGTGACAGGGCGGGAGAGGGACCGGCAGACAGGGTGAGAGGGACCGGGAGACAGGGAGAGAGGGATCGGGAGACAGGGAGAGAGGGATCGGGGGACAGGGAGAGTGAGGGATCGGGTGACAGGGCGGGAGAGGGACCGGCAGACAGGGTGAGAGGGACCGGGAGACAGGGAGAGAGAGGGACCGGGTGACAGGGAGAGAGATATCGGGAGACAGGGAGAGAGAGGGATCGGGAGGCAGGGAGGGAGGAACCGGGATACTGGGAGAGAGAGATTGGGAGACAGGGAGAGAAGCGGATCGGGAGACAGGGCGAGAGAGGGATCGCGAGACAGGGAGAGAGAGGGACTGGGTGACAGTAAGAGAGTGACAGGGACAAGGGAGACAGAGACAGGGAGACTGGGAGAGAGGGATCGGGCAGCAGGGAGAGAGAGGGATCGTGAGACAGGGAGAGAGAGGTACCGGGAGACAGGGAGTGAGGGACCGGGAGACAAGGAGAGAGAGGGACCGGGAGACAGGGAGAGTGGGATCGGGATACAGGGAGATATGGAATGGGAGACATTGAGAGAGAGGGAGCGGGAGCCAGGGAGACAGGGACTGGGAGGGAGATGCACATGGAGACAGGGAGAGAGAGGGATCGGGAGACAGGGAGAGAGGGACCGGGTGACAGGGAGGGAGGGACAGGGATACTGTGAGTGAGGGACCGGGAGACAGGGAGATATGGAATGGGAGACATTGAGAGAGAGGGAGCGGGAGCCAGGGAGACAGGGACTGGGTGACAGGGAGAGATGGACCAGGAGACAGGGAGAGAGGGATCGGGAGACAGGGAGAGAGGGATCGGGGGACAGGGAGAGTGAGGGATCGGGTGACAGGGCGGGAGAGGGACCGGCAGACAGGGTGAGAGGGACCGGGAGACAGGGAGAGAGGGATCGGGAGACAGGGAGAGAGGGATCGGGGGACAGGGAGAGTGAGGGATCGGGTGACAGGGCGGGAGAGGGACCGGCAGACAGGGTGAGAGGGACCGGGAGACAGGGAGAGAGAGGGACCGGGTGACAGGGAGAGAGATATCGGGAGACAGGGAGAGAGAGGGATCGGGAGGCAGGGAGGGAGGAACCGGGATACTGGGAGAGAGAGATTGGGAGACAGGGAGAGAAGCGGATCGGGAGACAGGGCGAGAGAGGGATCGCGAGACAGGGAGAGAGAGGGACTGGGTGACAGTAAGAGAGTGACAGGGACAAGGGAGACAGAGACAGGGAGACTGGGAGAGAGGGATCGGGCAGCAGGGAGAGAGAGGGATCGTGAGACAGGGAGAGAGAGGTACCGGGAGACAGGGAGTGAGGGACAGGGATACTGGGAGAGAGGGATTGGGAGACAGGGAGAGAAAGGGATCGGGAGACAGGGAGAGAGAGGGATCGCAAGACAGGGAGGGAGATGCACATGGAGACAGGGAGAGAGAGGGATCGGGAGACAGGGAGAGAGGGACCGGGTGACAGGGAGGGAGGGACAGGGATACTGTGAGTGAGGGACCGGGAGACAGGGAGATATGGAATGGGAGACATTGAGAGAGAGGGAGCGGGAGCCAGGGAGACAGGGACTGGGTGACAGGGAGAGATGGACCAGGAGACAGGGAGAGAGGGATCGGGAGACAGGGAGAGAGGGATCGGGGGACAGGGAGAGTGAGGGATCGGGTGACAGGGCGGGAGAGGGACCGGCAGACAGGGTGAGAGGGACCGGGAGACAGGGAGAGAGGGATCGGGAGACAGGGAGAGAGGGATCGGGGGACAGGGAGAGTGAGGGATCGGGTGACAGGGCGGGAGAGGGACCGGCAGACAGGGTGAGAGGGACCGGGAGACAGGGAGAGAGAGGGACCGGGTGACAGGGAGAGAGATATCGGGAGACAGGGAGAGAGAGGGATCGGGAGGCAGGGAGGGAGGAACCGGGATACTGGGAGAGAGAGATTGGGAGACAGGGAGAGAAGCGGATCGGGAGACAGGGCGAGAGAGGGATCGCGAGACAGGGAGAGAGAGGGACTGGGTGACAGTAAGAGAGTGACAGGGACAAGGGAGACAGAGACAGGGAGACTGGGAGAGAGGGATCGGGAGACAGGGAGAGAGAGGTACCGGGAGACACGGAGAGATGGACCGGGAGACAGGGAGAGAGGGATCGGGAGACAGGGAGAGTGAGGGATCGGGAGACAGGGAGGGAGAGGGACTGGGAGACAAGGAGAGAGAGTGACCGGGAGACAGGGAGAGAGAGGGTCCGGGTGACAGGGAGAGAGAGACTGGGAGACAGTGAGAGAGCGACCGGGGGAGAGGGACTGGGAGACAGGGAGAGAGGGACAGGGAGACACGGAGAGAGACGGACCGGGAGACAGGGAGAGAGGTTCTGGTGGAAAGGGAGAGATGTACCGGGAGACAGGGAGAGAGGGATCGGGAGACAGGGAGAGAGAGGTACCGGGAGACACGGAGAGATGGACCGGGAGACCGGGAGAGAGGGATCGGGAGACAGGGAGAGTGAGGGATCGGGAGACAGGGAGGGAGGGACAGGGATAATGGGAGAGAGGTATTGGGAGACAGGGAGAGGGAGGGACCGGGTGACAGGGAGAGAGAAATCGGAAGACAGGGAGAGAGAGGGATCGGGAGACAGGAAGCGAGGGACAGGGATACTGGGAGAGAGGGATTGGGAGACAGGGAGAGAAAGGGTTCGGGAGACAGGGAGAGAGAGGGATCGCGAGACAGGAAGGGTGATGGACATGGAGACAGGGAGACAGAGGGATCGGCAGAGAGGCATAGAGACGGTTCGGGAGACAGGGAGAGAGGGACCGGATGACAGGGAGGGAGGGACATCGATACTGGGAGAGAGGGATCGTGAGGCAGTGAGAGAGAGGGACCTGGAGACAGGGAGATAGTGATTGGCAGACAGGGAGTGAGAGGGGCAGGGAGACAGGGATAGAGGGTCCGGGAGACAGGGTGAGAGATGGACCGGAAGACAGGGAGATAGGGATCGGCAGACAGGGAGAGAGGGATCGGGAGTCAAGGAGAGAGGGATCGGGTGTCAGGGAGAGAGAGGGATCGTGAGACAGGGAGAGTGGGATCAGAATACAGGGAGAGAGAGGGATCAGGAGACAGGGAGAGAGAGGGATCTGGAGTCAGGGAGAGAGGGATCGTGTAACAGCGAGAGAGCGACCGGGAGAGAGGGACCGGGAGACAGGGAGAGAGGGACAGGTAGACACGGAGACAGAGGGACTGGGAGACAGGGAGAGATGTTCCGGGGGGCAGGGAGAGATTGACCGGGAGACAGGGAGAGAGACCCCGGGAGACAGGGAGAGAGGGACCGGGTGACAGGGAGGGAGGGACAGGGATACTGGGAGAGAGGGATTGGGAGACAGGGAGAGAAAGGGATCGGGAGACAGGGAGAGAGAGGGATCGCAAGACAGGGAGGGAGATGCACATGGAGACAGGGAGAGAGAGGGATCGGGAGACAGGGAGAGAGGGACCGGGTGACAGGGAGGGAGGGACAGGGATACTGTGAGTGAGGGACCGGGAGACAGGGAGATATGGAATGGGAGACATTGAGAGAGAGGGAGCGGGAGCCAGGGAGACAGGGACTGGGTGACAGGGAGAGATGGACCAGGAGACAGGGAGAGAGGGATCGGGAGACAGGGAGAGAGGGATCGGGGGACAGGGAGAGTGAGGGATCGGGTGACAGGGCGGGAGAGGGACCGGCAGACAGGGAGAGAGGGATCGGGAGACAGGGAGAGAGGGATCGGGGGTCAGGGAGAGTGAGGGATCGGGTGACAGGGCGGGAGAGGGACCGGCAGACAGGGTGAGAGGGACCGGGAGACAGGGAGAGAGAGGGACCGGGTGACAGGGAGAGAGATATCGGGAGACAGGGAGAGAGAGGGATCGGGAGGCAGGGAGGGAGGAACCGGGATACTGGGAGAGAGAGATTGGGAGACAGGGAGAGAAGCGGATCGGGAGACAGGGCGAGAGAGGGATCGCGAGACAGGGAGAGAGAGGGACTGGGTGACAGTAAGAGAGTGACAGGGACAAGGGAGACAGAGACAGGGAGACTGGGAGAGAGGGATCGGGCAGCAGGGAGAGAGAGGGATCGTGAGACAGGGAGAGAGAGGTACCGGGAGACAGGGAGTGAGGGACCGGGAGACAAGGAGAGAGAGGGACCGGGAGACAGGGAGAGTGGGATCGGGATACAGGGAGAAAGAGGGATCGGGAGACAGGGAGAGAGAGGGATCTGGAGACAGGGAGAGAGGGACCGGGAGACAGGTAGAGAGGGATCGGGAGACAGGGAGAGAGAGGGACTGGGAGACAAGGAGAGAGAGTGACCGGGAGACAGGGAGAGAGAGGGTCCGGGTGACAGGGAGAGAGAGACTGGGAGACAGTGAGAGAGCGACCGGGGGAGAGGGACTGGGAGACAGGGAGAGAGGGACAGGGAGACACGGAGAGAGACGGACCGGGAGACAGGGAGAGAGGTTCTGGTGGACAGGGAGAGATGTACCGGGAGACAGGGAGAGAGGGATCGGGAGACAGGGAGAGAGAGGTACCGGGAGACACGGAGAGATGGACCGGGAGACAGGGAGAGAGGGATCGGGAGACAGGGAGAGTGAGGGATCGGGAGACAGGGAGGGAGGGACAGGGATAATGGGAGAGAGGTATTGGGAGACAGGGAGAGGGAGGGACCGGGTGACAGGGAGAGAGAAATCGGAAGACAGGGAGAGAGAGGGATCGGGAGACAGGAAGCGAGGGACAGGGATACTGGGAGAGAGGGATTGGGAGACAGGGAGAGAAAGGGTTCGGGAGACAGGGAGAGAGAGGGATCGCGAGACAGGAAGGGTGATGGACATGGAGACAGGGAGACAGAGGGATCGGCAGAGAGGCATAGAGACGGTTCGGGAGACAGGGAGAGAGGGACCGGATGACAGGGAGGGAGGGACATCGATACTGGGAGAGAGGGATCGTGAGGCAGGGAGAGAGAGGGACCTGGAGACAGGGAGATAGTGATTGGCAGACAGGGAGTGAGAGGGGCAGGGAGACAGGGATAGAGGGTCCGGGAGACAGGGTGAGAGATGGACCGGAAGACAGGGAGATAGGGATCGGCAGACAGGGAGAGAGGGATCGGGAGTCAAGGAGAGAGGGATCGGGTGTCAGGGAGAGAGAGGGATCGGGAGACAGGGAGAGTGGGATCAGAATACAGGGAGAGAGAGGGATCAGGAGACAGGGAGAGAGAGGGATCTGGAGACAGGGAGAGAGGGATCGTGTAACAGCGAGAGAGCGACCGGGAGAGAGGGACCGGGAGACAGGGAGAGAGGGACAGGTAGACACGGAGAGAGAGGGACTGGGAGACAGGGAGAGATGTTCCGGGGGGCAGGGAGAGATTGACCGGGAGACAGGGAGAGAGACCCCGGGAGACAGGGAGAGAGGGACCGGGTGACAGGGAGGGAGGGACAGGGATACTGGGAGAGAGGGATTGGGAGACAGGGAGAGAAAGGGATCGGGAGACAGGGAGAGAGAGGGATCGCAAGACAGGGAGGGAGATGCACATGGAGACAGGGAGAGAGAGGGATCGGGAGACAGGGAGAGAGGGACCGGGTGACAGGGAGGGAGGGACAGGGATACTGTGAGTGAGGGACCGGGAGACAGGGAGATATGGAATGGGAGACATTGAGAGAGAGGGAGCGGGAGCCAGGGAGACAGGGACTGGGTGACAGGGAGAGATGGACCAGGAGACAGGGAGAGAGGGATCGGGAGACAGGGAGAGAGGGATCGGGGGACAGGGAGAGTGAGGGATCGGGTGACAGGGCGGGAGAGGGACCGGCAGACAGGGTGAGAGGGACCGGGAGACAGGGAGAGAGGGATCGGGAGACAGGGAGAGAGGGATCGGGGGACAGGGAGAGTGAGGGATCGGGTGACAGGGCGGGAGAGGGACCGGCAGACAGGGTGAGAGGGACCGGGAGACAGGGAGAGAGAGGGACCGGGTGACAGGGAGAGAGATATCGGGAGACAGGGAGAGAGAGGGATCGGGAGGCAGGGAGGGAGGAACCGGGATACTGGGAGAGAGAGATTGGGAGACAGGGAGAGAAGCGGATCGGGAGACAGGGCGAGAGAGGGATCGCGAGACAGGGAGAGAGAGGGACTGGGTGACAGTAAGAGAGTGACAGGGACAAGGGAGACAGAGACAGGGAGACTGGGAGAGAGGGATCGGGCAGCAGGGAGAGAGAGGGATCGTGAGACAGGGAGAGAGAGGTACCGGGAGACAGGGAGTGAGGGACCGGGAGACAAGGAGAGAGAGGGACCGGGAGACAGGGAGAGTGGGATCGGGATACAGGGAGAAAGAGGGATCGGGAGACAGGGAGAGAGAGGGATCTGGAGACAGGGAGAGAGGGACCGGGAGACAGGTAGAGAGGGATCGGGAGACAGGGAGAGAGAGGGACTGGGAGACAAGGAGAGAGAGTGACCGGGAGACAGGGAGAGAGAGGGTCCGGGTGACAGGGAGAGAGAGACTGGGAGACAGTGAGAGAGCGACCGGGGGAGAGGGACTGGGAGACAGGGAGAGAGGGACAGGGAGACACGGAGAGAGACGGACCGGGAGACAGGGAGAGAGGTTCTGGTGGACAGGGAGAGATGTACCGGGAGACAGGGAGAGAGGGATCGGGAGACAGGGAGAGAGAGGTACCGGGAGACACGGAGAGATGGACCGGGAGACAGGGAGAGAGGGATCGGGAGACAGGGAGAGTGAGGGATCGGGAGACAGGGAGGGAGGGACAGGGATAATGGGAGAGAGGTATTGGGAGACAGGGAGAGGGAGGGACCGGGTGACAGGGAGAGAGAAATCGGGAGACAGGGAGAGAGAGGGATCGGGAGACAGGAAGCGAGGGACAGGGATACTGGGAGAGAGGGATTGGGAGACAGGGAGAGAAAGGGTTCGGGAGACAGGGAGAGAGAGGGATCGCGAGACAGGAAGGGTGATGGACATGGAGACAGGGAGACAGAGGGATCGGCAGAGAGGCATAGAGACGGTTCGGGAGACAGGGAGAGAGGGACCGGATGACAGGGAGGGAGGGACATCGATACTGGGAGAGAGGGATCGTGAGGCAGGGAGAGAGAGGGACCTGGAGACAGGGAGATAGTGATTGGCAGACAGGGAGTGAGAGGGGCAGGGAGACAGGGATAGAGGGTCCGGGAGACAGGGTGAGAGATGGACCGGAAGACAGGGAGATAGGGATCGGCAGACAGGGAGAGAGGGATCGGGAGTCAAGGAGAGAGGGATCGGGTGTCAGGGAGAGAGAGGGATCGGGAGACAGGGAGAGTGGGATCAGAATACAGGGAGAGAGAGGGATCAGGAGACAGGGAGAGAGAGGGATCTGGAGACAGGGAGAGAGGGATCGTGTAACAGCGAGAGAGCGACCGGGAGAGAGGGACCGGGAGACAGGGAGAGAGGGACAGGTAGACACGGAGAGAGAGGGACTGGGAGACAGGGAGAGATGTTCCGGGGGGCAGGGAGAGATTGACCGGGAGACAGGGAGAGAGACCCCGGGAGACAGGGAGAGAGGGACCGGGAGACAGGGAGAGAGGGATCGGGAGACAGGGAGAGAGAGGGATCGGGAGACATGGAGGGATAGGGACCGGCAGACAGGGCGAGAAGGATCGGGAGAGATGGAGAGAGAGGGACCGGGCGACAGGGAGAGAGAAATCGGGAGACAGGGAGAGAGAGGGATCGGATGACAGGGAGGGAGTGACAGGGATACTGGAAGAGAGGTATTGGGAGACAGGGAGAGAGAGGGGTAAGGAGACAGGGAGAGAGAGGGATCACGAGACTGGGAGGGTGATGGACATGGAGACAGGGAGAGAGAGGGATCGGGAGACAGGGAGAGAGGGACCGGGTGACAGGCAGGGAGGGACAGGGAGACAATGAGTGAGGGATCGGGAGCCAGGGAGAGAGTACCGTGAGACAGGGAGAGAGGGATCGGGAGTCAGGGAGAGAGGGATCGGGAGTAAGGGAGAGAGGGATCGGGAGACAGGAAGAGAGGGACTGGGAGACAGGGAGAGAGAGGTAGTGGGTGACAGGGAGAGAAGGACCGGGAGACAGGGAGAGAGAGGTAGTGGGTGACAGGGAGAGAAGGACCAGGAGACAGGGAGAGAGGGATCGGGAGACAGGGAGAGAGGAATCGGGAGACAGGGTGAGAGGGATCGGGAGACAGGGAGAAAGAGGGACCGGGTGACAGTAAGAGAGTGACAGGGAGACAGGGAGAGAGGGACAGGGAGACATGGAGAGAGGGATCGCGAGACAGGGAGATAGAGGGATCGGGAGACAGGGAGAGAGAGGGATTGGAGACAGGGAGATATAGATCGGCAGACAGGGAGAGAGAGGGACAGGGAGACAGGGAGAGAGGGTCCGGGAGACAGGGAGAGAGATGGACCGGAAGACAGGGAGATAGGGGTCGGCAAACAGGGAGAGAGGGATCAGGAGTCAGGGAGAGAGGGATCGGGTGACAGGGAGAGAGAGGGATCGGGAGACAGGGAGAGTGGGATCGGAATACAGGGAGAGAGAGGGATCGGGAGACAGGGAGAGAGAGGGACTCGGAGACAGGGAGAGAGAGGGACTGGGAGACAGGGAGAGAGAGACTGGGAGACAGCGAGGAGAGCGAACGGGAGAGTGGGACCGGGTGACAGGGAGAGAGGGACAGGGAGACAGGGAGAGAGGGACAGGGTGACAGGGAGAGAGGGACAGGGGGACAGGGAGAGATGGACCGGGAGACAGGGAGAGAGGGATCGGGAGACAGGGAGAGTGAGGGATCAGTAGGCAGGGAGGGAGATGGACTGGCAGACCAGGAGAGAGGAACCGGGACACAGGGAGAGAGAGGGATCTGGAGACAGGGAGAGAGGGACCGGGTGACAGGTAGAGAGGGATCGGGAGACAGGGAGAGAGAGGGATTGGGAGACAAGGAGAGAGAGGGACCGGGAGACAGGGAGAGAGAGGGACTGGGAGACAGGAAGAGAGGGACCGGGAGACAGGGAGAGAGAGGGTCCGGGTGACAGGGAGAGAGAGACTGGGAGACAGCGAGAGAGCAAACGGGAGAGAGGGACCGGGTGACAGGGAGAGAGGGACAGGGAGACAGGGAGAGAGATGGTCCGGGAGAAAGTGAGAGAGGTACTGGGGGACAGGGAGAGATGGACCAGGAGACAGGGGGAGAGAAGGACCGGGAGTCAGAGAGAGGGACTGGGAGACAGGGAGAGAGAGGGACCGGGACGGAGAGGGATCGGGTGACAGGGAGAGAGAGGGACCGGGAGACAGGGAGAGATGGACCGGGAGACAGGGAGAGAGGGACTGGGAGGCAGTTAGAGTGAGGGATCAGTAGGCAGGGAGGGAGATGGACTGGCAGACCGGGAGAGAGGGACCGGGAGACAGGGAGAGAGAGGGACCGGGTGACAGGGAGAGTGAGGGATCAGTAGGCAGGGAGGGAGATGGACTGGCAGACAGGGAGAGAGGGACCGGTAGACAGGGAGAGAGAGGGACCGGGTGACAGGGAGAGAGAAATCGGGAGACAGGGAGAGAGAGGGATCGGGAGACAGGGAGGGAGGGACAGGGATACTGGGAGAGAGGGATTGGGAGACAGGGAGAGAAAGGGATCGGGAGACAGGGAGAGAGAGGGATCGCGAGACAGGGAGGGAGATGGACATGTAGACAGGGAGATAGAGGGATCAGCAGAGAGGCATACAGAGGGATCGGGAGACAGGGAGAGAGGGATCGGCTGACAGGGAGAGAGAGTGATCGGGAGACAGGCAGAGAGGGACCGGGAGACAGGGAGAGAGGGATCGCGAGACAGGGAGAGAGAGGGATCGGGAGACAGGGAGGGAGAGGGACCGGCAGACAGGGAGAGAGGGACCGGTAAACAGGGAGAGAGAGGGACCGGGTGACAGGGAGAGAGAAATCGGGAGACAGGGAGAGAGAGGGATCGGGAGACAGGGAGAGAGGGACCGATAAACAGGGAGAGAGAAGGACCGGGTGACAGGGAGAGAGGGATTGGGTGACAGGGAGAGAGAGGGATTGGGAGACAGGGATGGAGGGACAGGGATACTGGGAGAGAGGGATTGGTAACTGGGAGAGAAAGTGATCGGGAGACAGGGAGAGAGAGGGATCGCGAGACAGGGAGGGAGATGGACATGGAGACAGGGAGAAAGAGGGATCGGGAGACAGCGAGAGAGGGACCGGGTGACAGGGAGGGAGGGACAGGGAGACAGTGAGTGAGAGGGACCGAGAGAGAGGGAGAGAGTGACCGGGAGACAGGGAGAGAGGGATCGGGAGACAGGGAGAGAGGGAGCGGGAGACAGGGAGAGAGGGAGCAGGAGACAGGGAGAGAGGGATCGGGTGACAGGGAGAGAGGGAGCGGGTGACAGGGAGAGAGGGATCGGGTGACAGGGAGAGAGGGAGCGGGAGACAGGGAGAGAGGGATCGTGTGTCAGGGAGAGAGGGATCAGGAGACAGGGAGAGAGAGGGAACGGGTGACAGGGCGAGAGGGATTGGGAGACAGCGAGAGAGGGATCAGGAGACATAGAGAGAGAGGGACTGGGAGACAGGGAGAAAGAGGGACAGGGAGACAGGGAGACAGGGAGAGAGATGGACCGGTACAGAGGAATAGAGAGGGACCGGGGGCAGGGAGAGCTGGACCAGGTGATAGGGAGAGAGGGACCGGGATACAGGCAGAGAGGGACAGGGCAACAGGGAGAGAGGGAAAGGGAGACTGGGAGAGAGGGATCGGGAGACAGGTAGAGAGAGGGATCGGGAGACAGGGAGAGAGGGACAGGGCGACTCGGAGAGAGGGATCGGGAGACAGGTAGAGAGAGGGATCGGGAGACAGGGAGATAGGGATAGGGCGACAGGGAGAGAGACGGACCGTGAGAGAGGAATAGAGAGGCACCGGGTGCAGGGAGAGATGGACCGGGAGATAGGGAGAGAGAGACCGGGAGACAGGCAGAGAGGGACAGGGCAACAGGGAGAGAGGGAAAGGAAGACTGGGAGAGAGGGATCGGGAGACAGGTAGAGAGAGGGATCGGGAGACAGGGAGAGAGGGATCGGGCGACAGGGAGAGAGGAACAGCGACACAGGGAGAGAGGGAGAGAGGGACCCGGAGACAGGGAGAGAGTGATCGGGAGACAGGGAGAGAGAGGGACCGGGAGACAGGGAGAGAGAGGGACAGGGAGACAGGTAGAGAGAGGAATCAGGAGACAGGGAGAGGGAGGGATCGGGAGACAGGGAGTGAGAGGGACCGGGAGACAGGGAGTGAGAGGGACCGGGAGATCGACAGAGATGTATCGTGAGACAGGGAGAGTGGGAAATGGAGACAGGGTGAGAGAGGGATCGGCAGACAAGGAGATAGAGGGATCGGGAGAAAGGGAAATAGGGATCGGGAGACAGGGAGGGAGAGGAACCGGGAGTCAGGGAGAGAGAGGGATCGGGAGACAGGGAGAGATGGATTGGGAGACAGGGAGAGAGGGATCGAGAGACAGGGAGAGAGAGGGACCGGGAGGCAGGGAGAGAGGGACAGGGAGACTGGGAGAGAGAGGGACAGGGAGACTGGGAGAGAGAGGGATCAGGAGACAGGGTGAGAGAGGTATCCTGAGACAGGGAGAGAGAGGGACCGGGAGACAGGGAGAGAGGGACCGGGAGAGAGAGATCTGGAGAGAGGGAGAGAGGGACCGGGTGACAGGGAGGGA
Source organism: Isurus oxyrinchus (assembly GCA_026770705.1). Lineage (NCBI taxonomy): Eukaryota > Metazoa > Chordata > Chondrichthyes > Lamniformes > Lamnidae > Isurus > Isurus oxyrinchus. The sequence goes on from JANJGN010002182.1 coordinate 53,316, forward strand.
GGGACAGGGAGACAGTGAGTGAGAGGGACCGAGAGAGAGGGAGAGAGTGAACGGGAGACATTGAGAGAGAGGGACCGAGAGAGAGGGAGAGAGTGACCGGGAGACAGGGAGAGAGGGATCGGGAGACAGGGAGAGAGGGAGCGGGAGACAGGGAGAGAGGGATCGTGTGTCAGGGAGAGAGGGATCAGGAGACAGGGAGAGAGAGGGACCGGGTGACAGGGCGAGAGGGATTGGGAGACAGCGAGAGAGGGATCAGGAGACATAGAGAGAGAGGGACTGGGAGACAGGGAGAAAGAGGGACAGGGAGACAGGGAGACAGGGAGAGAGATGGACCGGTAGAGAGGAATAGAGAGGGACCGGGGGCAGGGAGAGCTGGACCAGGTGATAGGGAGAGAGGGACCGGGATACAGGCAGAGAGGGACAGGGCAACAGGGAGAGAGGGAAAGGGAGACTGGGAGAGAGAGATCGGGAGACAGGTAGAGAGAGGGATCGGGAGACAGGGAGAGAGGGACAGGGCGACTCGGAGAGAGGGATCGGGAGACAGGTAGAGAGAGGGATCGGGAGACAGGGAGAGAGGGATAGGGCGACAGGGAGAGAGACGGACCGTGAGAGAGGAATAGAGAGGCACCGGGTGCAGGGAGAGATGGACCGGGAGATAGGGAGAGAGAGACCGGGAGACAGGCAGAGAGGGACAGGGCAACAGGGAGAGAGGGAAAGGAAGACTGGGAGAGAGGGATCGGGAGACAGGTAGAGAGAGGGATCGGGAGACAGGGAGAGAGGGATCGGGCGACAGGGAGAGAGGAACAGCGACACAGGGAGAGAGGGAGAGAGGGACCCGGAGACAGGGAGAGAGTGATCGGGAGACAGGGAGAGAGAGGGACCGGGAGACAGGGAGAGAGAGGGACAGGGAGACAGGTAGAGAGAGGAATCAGGAGACAGGGAGAGGGAGGGATCGGGAGACAGGGAGTGAGAGGGACCGGGAGACAGGGAGTGAGAGGGACCGGGAGATCGACAGAGATGTATCGTGAGACAGGGAGAGTGGGAAATGGAGACAGGGTGAGAGAGGGATCGGCAGACAAGGAGAGAGAGGGATCGGGAGAAAGGGAAATAGGGATCGGGAGACAGGGAGGGAGAGGAACCGGGAGTCAGGGAGAGAGAGGGATCGGGAGACAGGGAGAGATGGATTGGGAGACAGGGAGAGAGGGATCGAGAGACAGGGAGAGAGAGGGACCGGGAGGCAGGGAGAGAGGGACAGGGAGACTGGGAGAGAGAGGGACAGGGAGACTGGGAGAGAGAGGGATCAGGAGACAGGGAGAGAGGGACCGGGAGAGAGAGATCTGGAGAGAGGGAGAGAGGGACCGGTAGACTGGGAGAGAGGGACCGGGAGACAGGGAGAGAGAGGGATCGGGAGACAGGGAGAGAGAGGGACCGGGAGACAGGGAGATAGGGATCGGCAGACAGGGAGAGAGAGGGACAGGGAGACAGGGAGAGAGGGACAGGGAGACAGGGAGTGAGATGGACCGGAAGACAGGGAGATAGGGATCGGCAGACAGGGAGAGAGGGATCGGGAGACAGGGAGCGAGAGGGATCGGGAGACAGGGAGAGAGACGGATCTGCAGACAGGGAGAGAGGGACCGGGAGACAGGGAGAGAGGGATCGGGAGACAGCGAGTGAGAGGGACCGGGAGACCGACAGAGATGTATCGTGAGACAGGGAGAGTGGGACATGGAGACAGGGTGAGAGAGGGATCGGCAGACAAGGGGAGAGAGGGATCGGGAGAAAGGGAAATAGGGATCGGGAGAAAGGGAGGGAGAGGAACCGGGAGTCAGGGAGAGAGATGGTTCGGGAGACAGGGAGAGAGGGATCGGGTGACAGGGAGTGAGGGACAGGGTGACTGGGAGAGAGAGGGACCGGGAGGCAGGGAGAGAGGGATCGGGAGACAGTTAGAGTGAGGGATCAGTAGGCAGGGAGGGAGATGGACTGGCAGACCGGGAGAGAGGAACCGGGAGACAGGGAGAGAGAGGGACCGGGTGACAGGGAGAGAGAAATCGGGAGACAGGGAGAGAGAGGGATCGGGAGACAGGGAGGGAGGGACAGGGATACTGGGAGAGAGGGATTGGGAGACAGGGAGAGAGGGATCGGGTGACAGGGAGTGAGGGACAGGGTGACTGGGAGAGAGAGGGACCGGGAGGCAGGGAGAGAGGGATCGGCTGACAGGGAGAGAGAGGGATCAGGAGACAGGGAGAGAGGGACAGGCAGACAGGGAGAGAGGGACAGGGAGACTGGGAGAGAGAGGGATCGGGAGACAGGGAGAGAGAGGTATCCTGAGACAGGGAGAGAGAGGGACCGGGAGACAGGGAGAGAGGGACCGGGAGAGAGAGATCTGGAGAGAGGGAGAGAGGGACCGGTAGACTGGGAGAGAGGGACTGGGAGACAGGGAGAGAGAGGGATCGGGAAACAGGGAGGGAGGGACAGGGTTACTGGGAGAGAGGGATTGGGAGACAGGGAGAGAACAGGATCGGGAGACAGGGAGAGAGAGGGATCGCGAGACAGGGAGGGAGATCTACATGGAGACAGAGAGAGAGAGGGATCGGAGGACAGAGAGAGAGGGACCGGGTGACAGTGAGGGAGGGACAGGGAGACAGTGAGTGAGGGACCGGGAGACAGGGAGATATGGAACGGGAGACATTGAGAGAGAGGGACCGGGAGCCAGGGAGAGAGGGACCGGGAGACAGGGAGAGAGGGATCGGGTGTCAGGGAGAGAGGGATCGGGTGTCAGGGAGAGAGGGATTGGGAGACAGGGAGAGAGGGATTGGGAGACAGGGAGAGAGAGGGACCGGGTGACAGTGAGAGAGTGACAGGGAGACAGCGAGAGAGAGACAGGGAGACTGGGAGAGAGGGATCGGGAGACAGGGAGAGAGAGGGTCCAGGTGACAGGGAGAGAGAGACTGGGAGACAGCGAGAGAGCGACCGGGAGAGAGAGTCCGTGAGACAGGGAGAGAGGGACAGGGAGACACGGAGACAGATGGACCGGCAGACAGGGAGAGAGGTTCCGGGAGACAGGGAGAGAGGGATCGGGTGTCAGGGAGAGAGGGATTGGGAGACAGGGAGAGAGGGATCTGGAGACAGGGAGAGACAGGGACCGGGAGACAGGGAGAGATGGACCGGGAGACAGGGAGAGAGGGATCGGGAGACAGGGAGAGTGAGGGTTCGGGAGACAGGGAGGGAGAGGGACCGGCAGACGGGGAGAGAGGGACCGGGAGAGAGGGAGAGAGAGGGACCGGGTGACAGGGAGAGAGAAATCGGGAGACAGGGAGAGAGAGGGATTGGGAGACAGGGAGGGAGGGACAGGGTTACTGGGAGAGAGGTATTGGGAGGCAGGGAGAGAGAGGGATAAGGAGACAGGGAGAGAGAGGGATCGTGAGACAGGGAGGGTGATGGACATGGAGACAGGGAGATAGAGGGATCGGCAGAGAGGCATAGAGAGGGATCAGGAGATAGGGAGAGAGGGACCGGATGACAGGGAGGGAGGGACAGGAATACTGGGAGAGAGGTAATAGGAGACAGGGAGAGAGAGGGATAAGGAGACAGGGAGAGAGAGGGATCGCGAGACAGGGAGGGTGATGGACATGGAGACAGGGAGAGAGAGGGATCGGCAGAGAGGCATAGAGAAGGATCGGGAGACAGGGAGGGAGGGACAGGGAGACCGTGAGAGAGGGACCGGGAGACAGGGAGATAGGGAAAGGGAGACATTGGGAGAGAAGGACCGGGAGCCAGGGAGAGAGGGATCGGCAGACAGGGAGAGAGAGGGATCAGGAGACAGGGAGAGAGGGACAGGCAGACAGGGAGAGAGGGACAGGGAGACTGGGAGAGAGAGGGATCGGGAGACAGGGAGAGAGAGGTATCCTGAGACAGGGAGAGAGAGGGACCGGGAGACAGGGAGAGAGGGACCGGGTGAGAGAGATCTGGAGAGAGGGAGAGAGGGACCAGTAGACTGGGAGAGAGGGACCGGGTGACAGGGAGAGAGAGGGATCGGGAGACAGGGAGAGAGAGGGACCGGGAGACAGGGAGATAGGGATCGGCAGACAGGGAGAGAGAGGGACAGGGAGACAGGGAGAGAGGGACAGGGAGACAGGGAGTGAGATGGGCCGGACGACAGGGAGATAGGGATCGGCAGACAGGGAGAGAGGGATCGGGAGACAGGGAGAAAGGGATCGGAAGACAGGGAGAGAGAGGGATCGGGAGACAAGGAGAGAGAGTGTCCGGCAGACAGGGAGAGAGGGATCGGGAGACAGGGAGCGAGAGGGATCGCGAGACAGGGAGAGAGACGGAGCTGGAGACAAGGAGAGAGGGACCGGGAGACAGGTAGAGAGGGATCGGGAGACAGCGAGTGAGAGGGACCGGGAGACCGACAGAGATGTATCGTGAGACAGGGAGAGTGGGACATGGAGACAGGGTGAGAGAGGGATCGGCAGACAAGGAGAGAGAGGGATCGGGACAAAGGGAAATAGGGATCGGGAGGCAGGGAGAGAGGGACAGGGAGACTGGTAGATAGAGGGACCGGGAGACAGGGAGAGAGGGATCGGCTGACAGGGAGAGAGAGGGATCAGGAGACAGGGAGAGAGGGACAGGCAGACAGGGAGAGAGGGACAGGGAGACTGGGAGAGAGAGGGATCGGGAGACAGGGAGAGAGAGGTATCCTGAGACAGGGAGAGAGAGGGACCGGGAGACAGGGAGAGAGGGACCGGGAGAGAGAGATCTGGAGAGAGGGAGAGAGGGACTGGTAGACTCGGAGAGAGGGACCGGGAAACAGGGAGAGAGAGGGATCGGGAGACAGGGAGGGAGGGACAGGGATACTGGGAGAGAGGGATTGGGAGACAGGGAGAGAACAGGATCGGGAGACAGGGAGAGAGAGGTATCCTGAGACAGGGAGAGAGAGGGACCGGGAGACAGGGAGAGAGGGACCGGGAGAGAAAGATCTGGAGAGAGGGAGAGAGGGACCAGTAGACTGGGAGAGAGGGACTGGGAGACAGGGAGAGAGAGGGATCGGGAAACAGGGAGGGAGGGACAGGGTTACTGGGAGAGAGGGATTGGGAGACAGGGAGAGAACAGGATCGGGAGACAGGGAGAGAGAGGGATCGCGAGACAGGGAGGGAGATCTACATGGAGACAGAGAGAGAGAGGGATCGGAGGACAGAGAGAGAGGGACCGGGTGACAGTGAGGGAGGGACAGGGAGACAGTGAGTGAGGGACCGGGAGACAGGGAGATATGGAACGGGAGACATTGAGAGAGAGGGACCGGGAGCCAGGGAGAGAGGGACCGGGAGACAGGGAGAGAGGGATCGGGTGTCAGGGAGAGAGGGATCGGGTGTCAGGGAGAGAGGGATTGGGAGACAGGGAGAGAGGGATTGGGAGACAGGGAGAGAGAGGGACCGGGTGACAGTGAGAGAGTGACAGGGAGACAGCGAGAGAGAGACAGGGAGACTGGGAGAGAGGGATCGGGAGACAGGGAGAGAGAGGGTCCAGGTGACAGGGAGAGAGAGACTGGGAGACAGCGAGAGAGCGACCGGGAGAGAGAGTCCGTGAGACAGGGAGAGAGGGACAGGGAGACACGGAGACAGATGGACCGGCAGACAGGGAGAGAGGTTCCGGGAGACAGGGAGAGAGGGATCGGGTGTCAGGGAGAGAGGGATTGGGAGACAGGGAGAGAGGGATCTGGAGACAGGGAGAGACAGGGACCGGGAGACAGGGAGAGATGGACCGGGAGACAGGGAGAGAGGGATCGGGAGACAGGGAGAGTGAGGGTTCGGGAGACAGGGAGGGAGAGGGACCGGCAGACGGGGAGAGAGGGACCGGGAGAGAGGGAGAGAGAGGGACCGGGTGACAGGGAGAGAGAAATCGGGAGACAGGGAGAGAGAGGGATTGGGAGACAGGGAGGGAGGGACAGGGTTACTGGGAGAGAGGTATTGGGAGGCAGGGAGAGAGAGGGATAAGGAGACAGGGAGAGAGAGGGATCGTGAGACAGGGAGGGTGATGGACATGGAGACAGGGAGATAGAGGGATCGGCAGAGAGGCATAGAGAGGGATCAGGAGATAGGGAGAGAGGGACCGGATGACAGGGAGGGAGGGACAGGAATACTGGGAGAGAGGTAATAGGAGACAGGGAGAGAGAGGGATAAGGAGACAGGGAGAGAGAGGGATCGCGAGACAGGGAGGGTGATGGACATGGAGACAGGGAGAGAGAGGGATCGGCAGAGAGGCATAGAGAAGGATCGGGAGACAGGGAGGGAGGGACAGGGAGACCGTGAGAGAGGGAGCGGGAGACAGGGAGATAGGGAAAGGGAGACATTGGGAGAGAAGGACCGGGAGCCAGGGAGAGAGGGATCGGCAGACAGGGAGAGAGAGGGATCAGGAGACAGGGAGAGAGGGACAGGCAGACAGGGAGAGAGGGACAGGGAGACTGGGAGAGAGAGGGATCGGGAGACAGGGAGAGAGAGGTATCCTGAGACAGGGAGAGAGAGGGACCGGGAGACAGGGAGAGAGGGACCGGGTGAGAGAGATCTGGAGAGAGGGAGAGAGGGACCAGTAGATTGGGAGAGAGGGACCGGGTGACAGGGAGAGAGAGGGATCGGGAGACAGGGAGAGAGAGGGACCGGGAGACAGGGAGATAGGGATCGGCAGACAGGGAGAGAGAGGGACAGGGAGACAGGGAGAGAGGGACAGGGAGACAGGGAGTGAGATGGGCCGGACGACAGGGAGATAGGGATCGGCAGACAGGGAGAGAGGGATCGGGAGACAGGGAGAAAGGGATCGGAAGACAGGGAGAGAGAGGGATCGGGAGACAAGGAGAGAGAGTGTCCGGCAGACAGGGAGAGAGGGATCGGGAGACAGGGAGCGAGAGGGATCGCGAGACAGGGAGAGAGACGGAGCTGGAGACAAGGAGAGAGGGACCGGGAGACAGGTAGAGAGGGATCGGGAGACAGCGAGTGAGAGGGACCGGGAGACCGACAGAGATGTATCGTGAGACAGGGAGAGTGGGACATGGAGACAGGGTGAGAGAGGGATCGGCAGACAAGGAGAGAGAGGGATCGGGACAAAGGGAAATAGGGATCGGGAGGCAGGGAGAGAGGGACAGGGAGACTGGTAGATAGAGGGACCGGGAGACAGGGAGAGAGGGATCGGCTGACAGGGAGAGAGAGGGATCAGGAGACAGGGAGAGAGGGACAGGCAGACAGGGAGAGAGGGACAGGGAGACTGGGAGAGAGAGGGATCGGGAGACAGGGAGAGAGAGGTATCCTGAGACAGGGAGAGAGAGGGACCGGGAGACAGGGAGAGAGGGACCGGGAGAGAGAGATCTGGAGAGAGGGAGAGAGGGACTGGTAGACTCGGAGAGAGGGACCGGGAAACAGGGAGAGAGAGGGATCGGGAGACAGGGAGGGAGGGACAGGGATACTGGGAGAGAGGGATTGGGAGACAGGGAGAGAACAGGATCGGGAGACAGGGAGAGAGAGGGATCGCGAGACAGGAGGGAGATTTACATGGAGACAGGGAGAGAGAGGGATCGGAGGACAGGGAGAGAGGGACCGGGGTGACAGTGAGGGAGGGACAAGGAGACAGTGAGTGAGGGACCGGGAGACAGGGAGATATGGAACGGGAGACATTGAGAGAGAGGGACCGGGAGCCAGGGAGAGAGGGACCGGGAGCCAGGGAGAGAGGGATCGGGTGTCAGGGAGAGAGGGATTGGGTGTCAGGGAGAGAGGGATTGGGAGACAGGGAGAGAGGGATCGGGAGACAGGGAGAGAGAGGGACCGGGTGACAGTGAGAGAGTGACAGGGAGACAGGGAGAGAGAGACAGGGAGACTGGGAGAGAGGGATCGGGAGACAGGGAGAGAGAGGGACCGGGAGACAGGGAGAGAGAGGGTCCAGGTGACAGGGAGAGAGAGACTGGGAGACAGCGAGAGAGCGACCGGGAGAGAGAGTCCGTGAGACAGGGAGAGAGGACAGGGAGACACGGAGAGAGACGGACCGGCAGACAGGGAGAGAGGTTCCCGGAGACAGGGAGAGAGGGATTGGGTGTCAGGGAGAGAGGGATTGGGAGAGAGGGAGAGAGGGATCGGGGGACAGGGAGAGACAGGGACCGGGAGACAGGGAGAGAGGGATCGGGAGACAGGGAGAGTGAGGGGTCGGGAGACAGGGAGGGAGAGGGACCGGCAGATCGGGAGAGAGGGATCGGGAGAGAGGGAGAGAGAGGGACCGGGTGACAGGGGGAGAAAAATCGGGAGACAGGGAGAGAGAGGGATCGGGAGACAGTGAGGGAGGGACAGGGTTACTGGGAGAGAGGTATTGGGAGGCAGGGAGAGAGAGGGACAAGGAGACAGGGAGATAGAGGGATCGGCAGAGAGGCATAGAGAGGGATCAGGAGATAGGGAGAGAGGGACTGGATGACAGGGAGGGAGGGACAGGAATACTGGGAGAGAGGTAATAGGAGACAGGGAGGAGAGAGGGATAAGGAGACAGGGAGAGAGAGGGATCGCGAGACAGGGAGGGTGATGGACATGGAGACAGGGAGAGAGAGGGATCGGCAGAGAGGCATAGAGAGGGATCGGGAGACAGGGAGGGAGGGACAGGGAGACCATGTGAGAGGGACCGGGAGACAGGGAGATAGGGAACGGGAGACATTGGGAGAGAAGGACCGGGAGCCAGGGAGAGAGGGACCAGGAGACAGGGAGAGAGGGATCAGGAGACAGGGAGAGAGCGATTGGGGGACAGGGAGAGAGAGGGACCGGGTGACAGGGAGAGACGGATTAGGAGACATAAAGAGAGAGGGACCGGGAGACAGGGAGAAAGTGGGACACGGAGACAGGCAGAGAGGGACAGGGAGTCTGGGAGTGAGGGACAGGGAGACTGGGAGAGAGGGATCGGGAGACAGGGAGGGAGAGGGATCGGGGAGATAGGGAGAAAGTGGGACACGGAGACAGGGTGAGAGGGACAGGGAGTCTGGGAGTGAGGGACAGGGAGACTGGGAGAGAGGGATCGGGAGACAGGGAGAGAGAGGGATCGGGAGACAGGGAGAGAGGGACAGGGAGACTGGGAGAGAGGGATCGGGAGACAGGGAGAGAGAGGGATCGGGAGACAGGAGAGAGAGGGATCGGGAGACAGGGAGAGAGGGACAGGGAGAGTGGGAGAGAGGGACCGGGAGAAGGGAGATAGGGAAAGGGAGACATTGGGAGAGAAGGACCGGGAGCCAGGGAGAGAGGGATCGGCTGACAGGGAGAGAGAGGGATCAGGAGACAGGGAGAGAGGGACAGGCAGACAGGGAGAGAGGGACAGGGAGACAGGGAGAGAGAGGGATCGGGAGACAGGGAGAGAGAGGTATCCTGAGACAGGGAGAGAGAGGGACCGGGAGACAGGGAGAGAGGGACCGGGAGAGAGAGATCTGGAGAGAGGGAGAGAGGGACTGGTAGACTCGGAGAGAGGGACCGGGAAACAGGGAGAGAGAGGGATCGGGAGACAGGGAGGGAGGGACAGGGATACTGGGAGAGAGGGATTGGGAGACAGGGAGAGAACAGGATCGGGAGACAGGGAGAGAGAGGTATCCTGAGACAGGGAGAGAGAGGGACCGGGAGACAGGGAGAGAGGGACCGGAGAGAGAGATCTGGAGAGAGGGAGAGAGGGACCAGTAGACTGGGAGAGAGGGACTGGGAGACAGGGAGAGAGAGGGATCGGGAAACAGGGAGGGAGGGACAGGGTTACTGGGAGAGAGGGATTGGGAGACAGGGAGAGAACAGGATCGGGAGACAGGGAGAGAGAGGGATCGCGAGACAGGGAGGGAGATCTACATGGAGACAGAGAGAGAGAGGGATCGGAGGACAGAGAGAGAGGGACCGGGTGACAGTGAGGGAGGGGACAGGGAGACAGTGAGTGAGGGACCGGGAGACAGGGAGATATGGAACGGGAGACATTGAGAGAGAGGGACCGGGAGCCAGGGAGAGAGGGACCGGGAGACAGGGAGAGAGGGATCGGGTGTCAGGGAGAGAGGGATCGGGTGTCAGGGAGAGAGGGATTGGGAGACAGGGAGAGAGGGATTGGGAGACAGGGAGGAGAGAGGGACCGGGGTGACAGTGAGAGAGTGACAGGGAGACAGCGAGAGAGAGACAGGGAGACTGGGAGAGAGGGATCGGGAGACAGGGAGAGAGAGGGTCCAGGTGACAGGGAGAGAGAGACTGGGAGACAGCGAGAGAGCGGACCGGGAGAGAGAGTCCGTGAGACAGGGAGAGAGGGACAGGGAGACACGGAGACAGATGGACCGGCAGACAGGGAGAGAGGTTCCGGGAGACAGGGAGAGAGGGATCGGGTGTCAGGGAGAGAGGGATTGGGAGACAGGGAGAGAGGGATCTGGAGACAGGGAGAGACAGGGACCGGGAGACAGGGAGAGATGGACCGGGAGACAGGGAGAGAGGGATCGGGAGACAGGGAGAGTGAGGGTTCGGGAGACAGGGAGGGAGAGGGACCGGCAGACGGGGAGAGAGGGACCGGGAGAGAGGGAGAGAGAGGGACCGGGTGACAGGGAGAGAGAAATCGGGAGACAGGGAGAGAGAGGGATTGGGAGACAGGGAGGGAGGGACAGGGTTACTGGGAGAGAGGTATTGGGAGGCAGGGAGAGAGAGGGATAAGGAGACAGGGAGAGAGAGGGATCGTGAGACAGGGAGGGTGATGGACATGGAGACAGGGAGATAGAGGGATCGGCAGAGAGGCATAGAGAGGGATCAGGAGATAGGGAGAGAGGGACCGGGATGACAGGGAGGGAGGGACAGGATACTGGGAGAGAGGTAATAGGAGCAGGGAGAGAGAGGGATAAGGAGACAGGGAGAGAGAGGGATCGCGAGACAGGAGGGTGATGGACATGGAGACAGGGAGAGAGAGGGATCGGCAGAGAGGCATAGAGAAGGATCGGGAGACAGGGAGGGAGGGACAGGGAGACCGTGAGAGAGGGAGCGGGAGACAGGGAGATAGGGAAAGGGAGACATTGGGAGAGAAGGACCGGGAGCCAGGGAGAGAGGGATCGGCAGACAGGGAGAGAGAGGGATCAGGAGACAGGGAGAGAGGGACAGGCAGACAGGGAGAGAGGGACAGGGAGACTGGGAGAGAGAGGGATCGGGAGACAGGGAGAGAGAGGTATCCTGAGACAGGGAGAGAGGGACCGGGAGACAGGAGAGAGGGACCGGGTGAGAGAGATCTGGAGAGAGGGAGAGAGGGACCAGTAGATTGGGAGAGAGGGACCGGGTGACAGGGAGAGAGAGGGATCGGGAGACAGGGAGAGAGAGGGACCGGAGACAGGGAGATAGGGATCGGCAGACAGGGAGAGAGAGGGACAGGGAGACAGGGAGAGAGGGGACAGGGAGACAGGGAGTGAGATGGGCCGGACGACAGGGAGATAGGGATCGGCAGACAGGGAGAGAGGGATCGGGAGACAGGGAGAAAGGGATCGGAAGACAGGGAGAGAGAGGGATCGGGAGACAAGGAGAGAGAGTGTCCGGCAGACAGGGAGAGAGGGATCGGGAGGACAGGGAGCGAGAGGGATCGCGAGACAGGGAGAGAGACGGAGCTGGAGACAAGGAGAGAGGGACCGGGAGACAGGTAGAGAGGGATCGGGAGACAGCGAGTGAGAGGGACCGGGAGACCGACAGAGATGTATCGTGAGACAGGGAGAGTGGGACATGGAGACAGGGTGAGAGAGGGATCGGCAGACAAGGAGAGAGAGGGATCGGGACAAAGGGAAATAGGGATCGGGAGGCAGGGAGAGAGGGACAGGGAGACTGGTAGATAGAGGGACCGGGAGACAGGGAGAGAGGGATCGGCTGACAGGGAGAGAGAGGGATCAGGAGACAGGGAGAGAGGGACAGGCAGACAGGGAGAGAGGGACAGGGAGACTGGGAGAGAGAGGGATCGGGAGACAGGAGAGAGAGAGGTATCCTGAGACAGGGAGAGAGAGGGACCGGGAGACAGGGAGAGAGGGACCGGGAGAGAGAGATCTGGAGAGAGGGAGAGAGGGACTGGTAGACTCGGAGAGAGGGACCGGGAAACAGGGAGAGAGAGGGATCGGGAGACAGGGAGGGAGGGACAGGGATACTGGGAGAGAGGGATTGGGAGACAGGGAGAGAACAGGATCGGGAGACAGGGAGAGAGAGGGATCGCGAGACAGGAGGGAGATTTACATGGAGACAGGGAGAGAGAGGGATCGGAGGACAGGGAGAGAGGGACCGGGTGACAGTGAGGGAGGGACAAGGAGACAGTGAGTGAGGGACCGGGAGACAGGGAGATATGGAACGGGAGACATTGAGAGAGAGGGACCGGGAGCCAGGGAGAGAGGGACCGGGAGCCAGGGAGAGAGGATCGGGTGTCAGGGAGAGAGGGATTGGGTGTCAGGGAGAGAGGGATTGGGAGACAGGGAGAGAGGGATCGGGAGACAGGGAGGAGAGAGGGACCGGGTGACAGTGAGAGAGTGACAGGGAGACAGGGAGAGAGAGACAGGGAGACTGGGAGAGAGGGATCGGGAGACAGGGAGAGAGAGGGACCGGGAGACAGGGAGAGAGAGGGTCCAGGTGACAGGGAGAGAGAGACTGGGAGACAGCGAGAGAGCGACCGGGAGAGAGAGTCCGTGAGACAGGGAGAGAGGACAGGGAGACACGGAGAGAGACGGACCGGCAGACAGGGAGAGAGGTTCCCGGAGACAGGAGAGAGGGATTGGGTGTCAGGGAGAGAGGGATTGGGAGAGAGGGAGAGAGGGATCGGGGGACAGGGAGAGACAGGGACCGGGAGACAGGGAGAGAGGGATCGGGAGACAGGGAGAGTGAGGGGTCGGGAGACAGGGAGGGAGAGGGACCGGCAGATCGGGAGAGAGGGATCGGGAGAGGAGGGAGAGAGAGGGACCGGGTGACAGGGGGAGAAAAATCGGGAGACAGGGAGAGAGAGGGATCGGGAGACAGTGAGGGAGGGACAGGGTTACTGGGAGAGAGGTATTGGGAGGCAGGGAGAGAGAGGGACAAGGAGACAGGGAGATAGAGGGATCGGCAGAGAGGCATAGAGAGGGATCAGGAGATAGGGAGAGAGGGACTGGATGACAGGGAGGGAGGGACAGGAATACTGGGAGAGAGGTAATAGGAGACAGGGAGAGAGAGGGATAAGGAGACAGGGAGAGAGAGGGATCGCGAGACAGGGAGGGTGATGGACATGGAGACAGGGAGAGAGAGGGATCGGCAGAGAGGCATAGAGAGGGATCGGGAGACAGGGAGGAGGGACAGGGAGACCATGTGAGAGGGACCGGGAGACAGGGAGATAGGGAACGGGAGACATTGGGAGAGAAGGACCGGGGAGCCAGGGAGAGAGGGACCAGGAGACAGGGAGAGAGGGATCAGGAGACAGGGAGAGAGCGATTGGGGGACAGGGAGAGAGAGGGACCGGGTGACAGGGAGAGACGGATTAGGAGACATAAGAGAGAGGGACCGGGAGACAGGGAGAAAGTGGGACACGGAGACAGGCAGAGAGGGACAGGGAGTCTGGGAGTGAGGGACAGGGAGACTGGGAGAGAGGGATCGGGAGACAGGGAGGGAGAGGGATCGGGAGATAGGGAGAAAGTGGGACACGGAGACAGGGTGAGAGGGACAGGGAGTCTGGGAGTGAGGGACAGGGAGACTGGGAGAGAGGGATCGGGAGACAGGGAGAGAGAGGGATCGGGAGACAGGGAGAGAGGGACAGGGAGACTGGGAGAGAGGGATCGGGAGACAGGGAGAGAGAGGGGATCGGGAGACAGGGAGAGAGAGGGATCGGGAGGACAGGGAGAGAGGGACAGGGAGAGTGGAGAGAGGGACCGGGAGACAGGGAGATAGGGAAAGGGAGACATTGGGAGAGAAGGACCGGAGCCAGGGAGAGAGGGATCGGCTGACAGGGAGAGAGAGGGATCAGGAGACAGGGAGAGAGGGACAGGCAGACAGGGAGAGAGGGACAGGGAGACAGGGAGAGAGAGGGATCGGGAGACAGGGAGAGAGAGGTATCCTGAGACAGGGAGAGAGAGGGACCGGAGACAGGAGAGAGGGAGCGGGAGAGAGATCTTGAGAGAGGGAGAGAGGGGACGGTAGACTGGGAGAGAGGGACCGGGAGACAGGGAGAGAGAGGGATCGGGAGACAGGGAGAGAGAGGGGACCGGGAGACAGGGAGATAGGGATCGGCAGACAGGGAGAGAGAGGGACAGGGAGACAGGGAGAGAGGGACAGGGAGACAGGGAGTGAGATGGGCCAGAAGACAGGGAGATAGGGATCGGCAGACAGGGAGAGAGGGATCGGGAGACAGTGAGGGAGGGACAGGGTTACTGGGAGAGAGGTATTGGGAGGCATGGAGAGAGAGGGACAAGGAGACAGGGAGAGAGAGGGATCGCGAGACAGGGAGGGTGATGGACATGGAGACAGGGAGATAGAGGGATCGGCAGAGAGGCATAGAGAGGGATCAGGAGATAGGGAGAGAGGGACTGGATGACAGGGAGGGAGGGACAGGAATACTGGGAGAGAGGTAATGGGAGACAGGGAGAGAGAGGGATAAGGAGACAGGGAGAGAGAGGGATCGCGAGACAGGGAGGGTGATGGACATGGAGACAGGGAGAGAGAGGGATCGGCAGAGAGGCATAGAGAGGGATCGGGAGACAGGGAGGGAGGGACAGGGAGACCGTGTGAGAGGGACCGGGAGACAGGGAGATAGGGAACGGGAGACATTGGGACAGAAGGACCGGGAGCCAGGGAGAGAGGGACCAGGAGACAGGGAGAGAGCGATTGGGGGACAGGGAGAGAGAGGGACCGGGTGACAGGGAGAGACGGATTAGGAGACATAAAGAGAGAGGGACCGGGAGACTGGGAGAAAGTGGGACACGGAGACAGGCAGAGAGGGACAGGGAGTCTGGGAGTGAGGGACAGGGAGACTGGGAGAGAGGGATCGGGAGACAGGGAGAGAGAGGGATCGGGAGACAGGGAGAGAGGGACAGGGAGACAGGGAGAGAGAGACAGGGAGACTGGGAGAGAGAGGGATCGGGAGACAGGGAGAGAGAGGGACCGGGAGACAGGGAGAGAGGGATCGGCAGACAGGGAGAGAGGTATCGGGAGACAGGGAGAGAGGGATCGGGAGACAGGGAGAGAGAGGGATCGGGAGACAGGGAGAGAGAGGGATCGGGAGACAGGGAGAGAGGGACAGGGAGAGTGGGAGAGAGGGATCGGGAGACAGGAGAGAGTGGGATCGGGAGACAGGGAGAGAGGGATCGTGCAACAGGGAGAGAGGGATCGGCAGACAGGGAGAGAGGGATCGGGCGACAGGGAGAGAGAGGGATCGGGAGACAGGGAGAGAGGGACTGGTAAACAGGGAGAGAGAAGGACCGGGTGACAGGGAGAGAGGGATTGGGTGACAGGGAGAGAGAGGGATTGGGAGACAGGGATGGAGGGACAGGGATACTGGGAGAGAGGGATTGGTAACTGGGAGAGAAAGTGATCGGGAGACAGGGAGAGAGAGGGATCGCGAGACAGGGAGGGAGATGGACATGGAGACAGGGAGAAAGAGGGATCGGGAGACAGCGAGAGAGGGACCGGGTGACAGGGAGGGAGGGACAGGGAGACAGTGAGTGAGAGGGACCGAGAGAGAGGGAGAGAGTGACCGGGAGACAGGGAGAGAGGGATCGGGAGACAGGGAGAGAGGGAGCGGGAGACAGGGAGAGAGGGAGCAGGAGACAGGGAGAGAGGGATCGGGTGACAGGGAGAGAGGGAGCGGGTGACAGGGAGAGAGGGATCGGGTGACAGGGAGAGAGGGAGCGGAAGACAGGGAGAGAGGGATCGTGTGTCAGGGAGAGAGGGATCAGGAGACAGGGAGAGATGGATTGGGAGACAGGGAGAGAGGGATCGAGAGACAGGGAGAGAGAGGGACCGGGAGGCAGGGAGAGAGGGACAGGGAGACAGGGTGAGAGAGGGATCGGCAGACAAGGAGAGAGAGGGATCGGGAGAAAGGGAAATAGGGATCGGGAGACAGGGAGGGAGAGGAACCGGGAGTCAGGAAGAGAGAGGGATCGGGAGACAGGGAGAGATGGATTGGGAGACAGGGAGAGAGGGATCGAGAGACAGGGAGAGAGAGGGACCGGGAGGCAGGGAGAGAGGGACAGGGAGATTGGGAGAGAGAGGGACAGGGAGACTGGGAGAGAGAGGGATCAGGAGACAGGGTGAGAGAGGTATCCTGAGACAGGGAGAGAGAGGGACCGGGAGACAGGGAGAGAGGGGACCGGGAGAGAGAGATCTGGAGAGAGGGAGAGAGGGACCGGTAGACTGGGAGAGAGGGACCGGGAGACAGGGAGAGAGAGGGATCGGGAGACAGGGAGAGAGAGGGACCGGGAGACAGGGAGATAGGGATCGGCAGACAGGGAGAGAGAGGGACAGGGAGACAGGGAGAGAGGGACAGGGAGACAGGGAGTGAGATGGACCGGAAGACAGGGAGATAGGGATCGGCAGACAGGGAGAGAGGGATCGGGAGACAGGGAGTGAGAGGGATCGGGAGACAGGGAGAGAGACGGATCTGCAGACAGGGAGAGAGGGACCGGGAGACAGGTAGAGAGGGATCGGGAGACAGCGAGTGAGAGGGGACCGGGAGACCGACAGAGATGTATCGTGAGACAGGGAGAGTGGGACATGGAGACAGGGTGAGAGAGGGATCGGCAGACAAGGGGAGAGAGGGATCGGGAGAAAGGGAAATAGGGATCGGGAGAAAGGGAGGGAGAGGAACCGGGAGTCAGGGAGAGAGATGGTTCGGGAGACAGGGAGAGAGGGATCGGGTGACAGGGAGTGAGGGACAGGGTGACTGGGAGAGAGAGGGACCGGGAGGCAGGGAGAGAGGGACCGGGAGACAGGGAGAGAGGGATCGGGAGACAGTTAGAGTGAGGGATCAGTAGGCAGGGAGGGAGATGGACTGGCAGACCGGGAGAGAGGAACCGGGAGACAGGGAGAGAGAGGGACCGGGTGACAGGGAGAGAGAAATCGGGAGACAGGGAGAGAGAGGGATCGGGAGACAGGGAGGGAGGGACAGGGATACTGGGAGAGAGGGATTGGGAGACAGGGAGAGAGGGATCGGGTGACAGGGAGTGAGGGACAGGGTGACTGGGAGAGAGAGGGACCGGGAGGCAGGGAGAGAGGGATCGGCTGACAGGGAGAGAGAGGGATCAGGAGACAGGGAGAGAGGGACAGGCAGACAGGGAGAGAGGGACAGGGAGACTGGGAGAGAGAGGGATCGGGAGACAGGGAGAGAGAGGTATCCTGAGACAGGGAGAGAGAGGGACCGGGAGACAGGGAGAGAGGGACCGGGAGAGAGAGATCTGGAGAGAGGGAGAGAGGGACCGGTAGACTGGGAGAGAGGGACTGGGAGACAGGGAGAGAGAGGGATCGGGAAACAGGGAGGGAGGGACAGGGTTACTGGGAGAGAGGGATTGGGAGACAGGGAGAGAACAGGATCGGGAGACAGGGAGAGAGAGGGATCGCGAGACAGGGAGGGAGATCTACATGGAGACAGAGAGAGAGAGGGATCGGAGGACAGAGAGAGAGGGACCGGGTGACAGTGAGGGAGGGACAGGGAGTCAGTGAGTGAGGGACCGGGAGACAGGGAGATATGGAACGGGAGACATTGAGAGAGAGGGACCGGGAGCCAGGGAGAGAGGGACCGGGAGACAGGGAGAGAGGGATCGGGTGTCAGGGAGAGAGGGATCGGGTGTCAGGGAGAGAGGGATTGGGAGACAGGGAGAGAGGGATTGGGAGACAGGGAGAGAGAGGGACCGGGTGACAGTGAGAGAGTGACAGGGAGACAGCGAGAGAGAGACAGGGAGACTGGGAGAGAGGGATCGGGAGACAGGGAGAGAGAGGGACCCGGAGACAGGGAGAGAGAGGGTCCAGGTGACAGGGAGAGAGAGACTGGGAGACAGCGAGAGAGCGACCGGGAGAGAGAGTCCGTGAGACAGGGAGAGAGGGACAGGGAGACACGGAGACAGATGGACCGGCAGACAGGGAGAGAGGTTCCGGGAGACAGGGAGAGAGGGATCGGGTGTCAGGGAGAGAGGAATTGGGAGACAGGGAAAGAGGGATCGGGAGACAGGGAGAGACAGGGACCGGGAGACAGGGAGAGATGGACCGGGAGACAGGGAGAGAGGGATCGGGAGACAGGGAGAGTGAGGGTTCGGGAGACAGGGAGGGAGAGGGACCGGCAGACCGGGAGAGAGGGACCGGGAGAGAGGGAGAGAGAGGGACCGGGTGACAGGGAGAGAGAAATCGGGAGACAGGGAGAGAGAGGGATTGGGAGACAGGGAGGGAGGGACAGGGTTACTGGGAGAGAGGTATTGGGAGGCAGGGAGAGAGAGGGATAAGGAGACAGGGAGAGAGAGGGATCGCGAGACAGGGAGGGTGATGGACATGGAGACAGTGAGATAGAGGGATCGGCAGAGAGGCATAGAGAGGGATCAGGAGATAGGGAGAGAGGGACCGGATGACAGGGAGGGAGGGACAGGAATACTGGGAGAGAGGTAATAGGAGACAGGGAGAGAGAGGGATAAGGAGACAGGGAGAGAGAGGGATCGCGAGGCAGGGAGGGTGATGGACATGGAGACAGTGAGATAGAGGGATCGGCAGAGAGGCATAGAGAGGGATCAGGAGATAGGGAGAGAGGGACCGGATGACAGGGAGGGAGGGACAGGAATACTGGGAGAGAGGTAATAGGAGACAGGGAGAGAGAGGGATAAGGAGACAGGGAGAGAGAGGGATCGCGAGACAGGGAGGGTGATGGACATGGAGACAGGGAGGGAGAGGGATCGGCAGAGAGGCATAGAGAAGGATTGGGAGACAGGGAGGGAGGGACAGGGAGACCGTGAGAGAGGGACCGGGAGACAGGGAGATAGGGAAAGGGAGACATTGGGAGAGAAGGACCGGGAGCCAGGGAGAGAGGGACCAGGAGACAGGGAGAGAGGGATCGGCTGACAGGGAGAGAGAGGGATCAGGAGACAGGGAGAGAGGGACAGGCAGACAGGGAGAGAGGGACAGGGAGACTGGGAGAGAGAGGGATCGGGAGACAGGGAGAGAGAGGTATCCTGAGACAGGGAGAGAGAGGGACCGGGAGACAGGGAGAGAGGGAGCGGGAGAGAGAGATCTTGAGAGAGGGAGAGAGGGACCGGTAGACTGGGAGAGAGGGACCGGGAGACAGGGAGAGAGAGGGATCGGGAGACAGGGAGAGAGAGGGACCGGGAGACAGGGAGATAGGGATCGGCATACAGGGAGAGAGAGGGACAGGGAGACAGGGAGAGAGGGACAGGGAGACAGGGAGTGAGATGGGCCAGAAGACAGGGAGAGAGGGATCGGGAGACAGGGAGAGAGGGATCGGGAGACAGGGAGAGAGGGATCGGAAGACAGGGAGAGAGAGGGATCGGGAGACAAGGAGAGAGAGTGTCCAGCAGACAGGGAGAGAGGGATCGGAAGACAGGGAGAGAGAGGGATCGGGAGACAAGGAGAGAGAGTGTCCGGCAGACAGGGAGAGAGGGATCGGGAGACAGGGAGAGTGAGGGGTCGGGAGACAGGGAGGGAGAGGGACCGGCAGACCGGGAGAGAGGGATCGGGAGAGAGGGAGAGAGAGGGACCGGGTGACAGGGAGAGAAAAATCGGGAGACAGGGAGAGAGAGGGATCGGGAGACAGTGAGGGAGGGACAGGGTTACTGGGAGAGAGGTATTGGGAGGCATGGAGAGAGAGGGACAAGGAGACAGGGAGAGAGAGGGATCGCGAGACAGGGAGGGTGATGGACATGGAGACAGGGAGATAGAGGGATCGGCAGAGAGGCATAGAGAGGGATCAGGAGATAGGGAGAGAGGGACTGGATGACAGGGAGGGAGGGACAGGAATACTGGGAGAGAGGTAATGGGAGACAGGGAGAGAGAGGGATAAGGAGACAGGGAGAGAGAGGGATCGCGAGACAGGGAGGGTGATGGACATGGAGACAGGGAGAGAGAGGGATCGGCAGAGAGGCATAGAGAGGGATCGGGAGACAGGGAGCGAGGGACAGGGAGACCGTGTGAGAGGGACCGGGAGACAGGGAGATAGGGAACGGGAGACATTGGGAGAGAAGGACCGGGAGCCAGGGAGAGAGGGACCAGGAGACAGGGAGAGAGCGATTGGGGGACAGGGAGAGAGAGGGACCGGGGTGACAGGGAGAGACGGATTAGGAGACATAAAGAGAGAGGGACCGGGAGACAGGGAGAAAGTGGGACACGGAGACAGGCAGAGAGGGACAGGGAGTCTGGGAGTGAGGGACAGGGAGACTGGGAGAGAGGGATCGGGAGACAGGGAGAGAGAGGGATCGGGAGATAGGGAGAGAGGGACAGGGATACTGGGAGAGAGGGATCGGGAGACAGGGAGAGAGAGGGATCGGGAGACAGGGAGAGAGAGGGATCGGGAGACAGGGAGAGAGGGACAGGGAGAGTGGGACAGAGGGATCGGGAGACAGGAGAGAGTGGGATCGGGAGACAGGAGAGAGGGATCGTGCAACAGGGAGAGAGGGATCGGCAGACAGGGAGAGAGGGATCGGGAGACAGGGAGAGAGAGGGATCGCAGGACAGGGAGGGAGATGGACATGGAGACAGGGAGAAATAGGGATCGGGAGACAGGGAAGAGAGGGATCGTGCGACAGGGAGAGAGGGATCGGGAGACAGGGAGAGAGGGATCGCGAGACAGGGAGAGAGAGGGATCGGGAGACAGGGAGGGAGAGGGACCGGCAGACAGGGAGAGAGGGACCGGTAGACAGGGAGAGAGAGGGACCGGGTGACAGGGAGAGAGAAATCGGGAGACAGGCAGAGAGAGGGATCGGGAGACAGGGATGGAGGGACAGGGATAGTGGGAGAGAGGGATTGGGAGACAGGGAGAGAAAGCGATCGGGAGACAGGGAGAAGAGAGGGATCGCGAGACAGGGAGGGAGATGGACATGGAGACAGGGAGAAAGAGGGATCAGGAGACAGGGAGAGAGGGACCGGTAGACAGGGAGAGAGAGGGACCGGGTGACAGGGAGAGAGATATCGGGAGACAGGTAGAGAGAGGGATCGGGAGACAGGGATGGAGGGACAGGGATACTGGGAGAGAGGGATTGGGAGACAGGGAGAGAAAGCGATCGGGAGACAGGGAGAGAGAGGGATCGCGAGACAGGGAGGGAGATGGACATGGAGACAGGGAGAAAGAGGGATTGGGAGACAGGGAGAGAGGGACCGGTAGACAGGGAGAGAGAGGGACCGGGTGACAGGGAGAGAGAAATCGGGAGACAGGTAGAGAGATGGATTGGGAGACAGGGATGGAGGGACAGGGATTGGGAGAGAGGGATTGGGAGACAGGGAGACAAAGGGATCGGGAGACAGGGAGAGAGAGGGATCGCGAGACAGGGAGGGAGATGGACATGGAGACAGGGAGAAAGAGGGATCGGGAGACAGGGAGAGAGGGATCGTGCGACAGGGAGAGAGGGATCGGGAGACAGGGAGAGAAAGCGATCGGGAGACAGGGAGAGAGAGGGATCGCGAGACAGGGAGGGAGATGGACATGGAGACAGGGAGCAAGAGGGATCGGGAGACAGGGAGAGAGGGACAGGGTGACAGGGAGGGAGGGACAGGGAGACAGTGAGTGAGGGACCGGGAGACAGGGAGATAGTGAACGGGAGACATTGAGAGAGAGGGACCGGGAGACAGGGAGAGAGGGACTGGGAGACTGGGAGTGAGGGACCGGGAGACAGGGAGAGAGGTATCGGGTACAGGGAGAGAGAGGTATCTGGAGACAGGGAGAGAGGGATCGGGAGACAGGGAGAGAGGGGGACCGGGAGACAGGGAGAGAGAGGGACCGAGAGTCAGGGAGAGAGGGATCGGGACACTGGGAGTGAGGGACCGGGAGACAGGGAGAGAGGGACTGGGAGACTGGGAGTGAGGGACCAGGAGACAGGGAGAGAGGTATCGGGTACAGGGAGAGAGCGGGATCTGGAGACAGGGAGAGAGGGATCGAGTGACAGGGAGAGAGAGGGAGAGGGAGACAGGGAGAGAGAGGGACCGAGAGTCAGGGAGAGAGGGATCGGGAAACTGGGAGAGAGAGGGACCGGGAGACAGGGAGAGAGAGGGAACGGGAGACAGGGAGAGAGGGATTGGGAGACAGGGAGAGAGACGGATCTGAAGACAGGGAGAGAGGGATCAGGAGACAGCGAGAGAGAGGGACGGGAAGACAGGGAGAGAGAGGGACCGGGTGACAGGGAGAGAGGGATCTGGAACAGGGAGAGAGGGACCGGGTGACAGGGAGAGAGAGGGACCGGGTGACAGGGAGAGTGGGATTGGGTGACAGGGAGTGAGCGACTGGGAGACAGGGAGAGAGGGACCGGGAGATAGGGAGAGAGAGGTACCGGGGTGACAGGAGAGAGGGACCGGGAGACAGGGAGAGAGGGATCGGGGGACAGGGAGAGTGAGGGTCCGGTAGACAGAGAGAGATGTATCGGGAGACAGGGAGTGAGGGACCGGGAGACAGGGAGAGAGGGACTGGGAGACTGGGAGTGAGGGACCGGGAGACAGGGAGAGAGGTATCGGGTACAGGGAGAGAGAGGGATCTGGAGACAGGGAGAGAGGGATCGGGTACAGGGAGAGAGAGGGATCTGGAGACAGGGAGAGAGGGATCGGGCGACAGGGAGAGAGGGATCGGGAAGACAGGGAGAGAGGGATCGCGAGACAGGGAGAGAGAGGGATCGGGAGACAGGGAGGGAGAGGGACCAGCAGACAGGGAGAGGGGGATCGGTAGACAGGGAGAGAGAGGGACCGGGTGACAGGGAGAGAGAAATCGGGAGACAGGTAGAGAGAGGGATCGGGAGAGAGGGATGGAGGGACAGGGATACTGGGAGAGAGGGATTGGGAGACAGGGAGAGAAAGGGATCGGGAGACAGGGAGAGAGAGGGATCGCGAGACAGGGAGGGAGATGGACATGGAGACAGCGAGAAAGAGGGATCGGGAGACAGGGAGAGAGGGACCGGTAGACAGGGAGAGAGAGGGACCGGGTGACAGGGAGAGAGAAATCGGGAGACAGGTAGAGAGAGGGATCGGGAGACAGGGATGGAGGGACAGGGATACTGGGAGAGAGGGATTGGGAGACAGGGAGAGAAAGGGATCGGGAGACAGGGCGAGAGAGGGATCGCGAGACAGGGAGGGAGATGGACATGGAGACAGGGAGAAAGAGGGATCGGGAGACAGGGAGAGAGAGGGACCGGGTGACAGGGAGAGAGAAATCGGGGAGACAGGTAGAGAGAGGGATCGGGAGAGAGGGATGGAGGGACAGGGATACTGGGAGAGAGGGATTGGGAGACAGGGAGAAAAAGCGATCGGGAGACAGGGAGAGAGAGGGATCGCGAGACAGGGAGGGAGATGGACATGGAGACAGGGAGAAAGAGGGATCGGGAGACAGAGAGAGAGGGACCGGTAGACAGGGAGAGAGAGGGACCGGGTGACAGGGAGGGAGAAATCGGGAGACAGGTAGAGAGAGGGATCGGGAGACAGGGATGGAGGGATCGGGTGTCAGGGAGAGAGGGATCGGGTGTCAGGGAGAGAGGGATTGGGTGACAGGGAGAGAGGGACTGGGAGACAGGGAGAGAGAGGGACCGGGTGACAGGGATAGAGAAATCGGGAGACAGGTAGAGAGAGGGATCGGGAGACAGGGATGGAGGGACAGGGATACTGGGAGAGAGGGATTGGGAGACAGGGAGAGAAAGCGATCGGGAGACACGGAGAGAGAGGGATCGCGAGACAGGGAGGGAGATGGACATGGAGACAGGGAGCAAGAGGGATCGGGAGACAGGGAGAGAGGGACAGGGTGACAGGGAGGGAGGGACAGGGAGACAGTGAGTGAGGGACCGGGAGACAGGGAGATAGTGAACGGGAGACATTGAGAGAGAGGGACCGGGAGACAGGGAGAGAGGGACTGGGAGACTGGGAGTGAGGGACCGGGAGACAGGGAGAGAGGTATCGGGTACAGGGAGAGAGAGGTATCTGGAGACAGGTAGAGAGGGATCGGGAGACAGGGAGAGAGGGGGACCGGGAGACAGGGAGAGAGAGGGACCGAGAGTCAGGGAGAGAGGGATCGGGACACTGGGAGTGAGGGACCGGGAGACAGGGAGAGAGGGACTGGGAGACTGGGAGTGAGGGACCAGGAGACAGGGAGAGAGGTATCGGGTACAGGGAGAGAGCGGGATCTGGAGACAGGGAGAGAGGGATCGAGTGACAGGGAGAGAGAGGGAGAGGGAGACAGGGAGAGAGAGGGACCGAGAGTCAGGGAGAGAGGGATCGGGAAACTGGGAGAGAGAGGGACCGGGAGACAGGGAGAGAGAGGGAACGGGAGACAGGGAGAGAGGGATTGGGAGACAGGGAGAGAGACGGATCTGGAGACAGGGAGAGAGGGATCAGGAGACAGCGAGAGAGAGGGACGGGAAGACAGGAAGAGAGAGGGACCGGGTGACAGGGAGAGAGGGATCTGGAAAAAGGGAGAGAGGGACCGGGTGACAGGGAGAGAGAGGGACCGGGTGACAGGGAGAGTGGGATTGGGTGACAGGGAGTGAGCGACTGGGAGACAGGGAGAGAGAGGGACCGGGAGATAGGGAGAGAGAGGTACCGGGTGACAGGAGAGAGGGACCGGGAGACAGGGAGAGAGGGATCGGGGGACAGGGAGAGTGAGGGTCCGGTAGACAGAGAGAGATGTATCGGGAGACAGGGAGTGAGGGACCGGGAGACAGGGAGAGAGGGACTGGGAGACTGGGAGTGAGGGACCGGGAGACAGGGAGAGAGGTATCGGGTACAGGGAGAGAGAGGGATCTGGAGACAGGGAGAGAGGGATCGGGTACAGGGAGAGAGAGGGATCTGGAGACAGGGAGAGAGGGTTCGGGCGACAGGGAGAGAGGGATCGGGAGACAGGGAGAGAGGGATCGCGAGACAGGGAGAGAGAGGGATCGGGAGACAGGGAGGGAGAGGGACCAGCAGACAGGGAGAGAGGGACCGGTAGACAGGGAGAGAGAGGGACCGGGTGACAGGGAGAGAGAAATCGGGAGACAGGTAGAGAGAGGGATCGGGAGACAGGGATGGAGGGACAGGGATACTGGGAGAGAGGGATTGGGAGACAGGGAGAGAAAGCGATCGGGAGACAGGGAGAGAGAGGGATCGGGAGACAGGGAGGGAGATGGACATGGAGACAGGGAGAAAGAGGGATCGGGAGACAGGGAGAGAGGGACCGGTAGACAGGGAGAGAGAGGGACCGGGTGACAGGGAGAGAGAAATCGGGAGACAGGTAGAGAGAGGGATCGGGAGACAGGGATGGAGGGACAGGGATACTGGGAGAGAGGGATTGGGAGACAGGGAGAGAAAGGGATCGGGAGACAGGGTGAGAGAGGGATCGCGAGACAAGGAGGGAGATGGACATGGAGACAGGGAGAAAGAGGGATCGGGAGACAGGGAGAGAGGGATCGTGCGACAGGGAGAGAGGGATCGGGAGACAGGGAGAGAGGGATCGGGAGACAGGGAGAGAGAGGGATCGGGAGACAGGGAGGGAGAGGGACCGGCAGACAGGGAGAGAGGGACCGGTAGACAGGGAGAGAGAGGGACCGGGTGACAGGGAGAGAGAAATCGGGAGACAGGTAGAGAGAGGGATCGGGAGACAGGGATGGAGGGACAGGGATACTGGGAGAGAGGGATTGGGAGACAGGGAGAGAAAGCGATCGGGAGACAGGGAGAGAGAGGGATCGCGAGACAGGGAGGGAGATGGACATGGAGACAGGGAGCAAGAGGGATCGGGAGACAGGGAGAGAGGGACAGGGTGACAGGGAGGGAGGGACAGGGAGACAGTGAGTGAGGGACCGGGAGACAGGGAGATAGTGAACGGGAGACATTGAGAGAGAGGGACCGGGAGACAGGGAGAGAGGGACTGGGAGACTGGGAGTGAGGGACCGGGAGACAGGGAGAGAGGTATCGGGTACAGGGAGAGAGAGGTATCTGGAGACAGGGAGAGAGGGATCGGGAGACAGGGAGAGAGGGGGACCGGGAGACAGGGAGAGAGAGGGACCGAGAGTCAGGGAGAGAGGGATCGGGACACTGGGAGTGAGGGACCGGGAGACAGGGAGAGAGGGACTGGGAGACTGGGAGTGAGGGACCAGGAGACAGGGAGAGAGGTATCGGGTACAGGGAGAGAGCGGGATCTGGAGACAGGGAGAGAGGGATCGAGTGACAGGGAGAGAGAGGGAGAGGGAGACAGGGAGAGTGAGGGACCGAGAGTCAGGGAGAGAGGGATCGGGAAACTGGGAGAGAGAGGGACCGGGAGACAGGGAGAGAGAGGGAACGGGAGACAGGGAGAGAGGGATTGGGAGACAGGGAGAGAGACGGATCTGAAGACAGGGAGAGAGGGATCAGGAGACAGCGAGAGAGAGGGACGGGAAGACAGGGAGAGAGAGGGACCGGGTGACAGGGAGAGAGGGATCTGGAAAAGGGAGAGAGGGACCGGGTGACAGGGAGAGAGAGGGATCGGGTGACAGGGAGAGTGGGATTGGGTGACAGGGAGTGAGCGACTGGGAGACAGGGAGAGAGGGACCGGGAGATAGGGAGAGAGAGGTACCGGGTGACAGGAGAGAGGGACCGGGAGACAGGGAGAGAGGGATCGGGGGACAGGGAGAGTGAGGGTCCGGTAGACAGAGAGAGATGTATCGGGAGACAGGGAGTGAGGGACCGGGAGACAGGGAGAGAGGGACTGGGAGACTGGGAGTGAGGGACCGGGAGACAGGGAGAGAGGTATCAGGTACAGGGAGAGAGAGGGATCTGGAGACAGGGAGAGAGGGATCGGGTACAGGGAGAGAGAGGGATCTGGAGACAGGGAGAGAGGGATCGGGCGACAGGGAGAGAGGGATCGGGAAGACAGGGAGAGAGGGATCGCGAGACAGGGAGAGAGAGGGATCGGGAGACAGGGAGGGAGAGGGACCAGCAGACAGGGAGAGGGGGATCGGTAGACAGGGAGAGAGAGGGACCGGGTGACAGGGAGAGAGAAATCGGGGAGACAGGTAGAGAGAGGGATCGGGAGACAGGGATGGAGGGACAGGGTTACTGGGAGAGAGGGATTGGGAGACAGGGAGAGAAAGCGATCGGGAGACAGGGAGAGAGAGGGATCGCGAGACAGGGAGGGAGATGGACATGGAGACAGGGAGAAAGAGGGATCGGGAGACAGGGAGAGAGGGACCGGTAGACAGGGAGAGAGAGGGACCGGGTGACAGGGAGAGAGAAATCGGGAGACAGGTAGAGAGAGGGATCGGGAGACAGGGATGGAGGGACAGGGATACTGGGAGAGAGGGATTGGGAGACAGGGAGAGAAAGGGATCGGGAGACAGGGCGAGAGAGGGATCGCGAGACAGGGAGGGAGATGGACATGGAGACAGGGAGAGAGGGATCGGGAGACAGGGAGAGAGAGGGACCGGGTGACAGGGAGAGAGAAATCGGGAGACAGGTAGAGAGAGGGATCGGGAGACAGGGATGGAGGGACAGGGATACTGGGAGAGAGGGATTGGGAGACAGGGAGAAAAAGCGATCGGGAGACAGGGAGAGAGAGGGATCGCGAGACAGGGAGGGAGATGGACATGGAGACAGGGAGAAAGAGGGATCGGGAGACAGGGAGAGAGGGACCGGTAGACAGGGAGAGAGAGGGACCGGGTGACAGGGAGGGAGAAATCGGGAGACAGGTAGAGAGAGGGATCGGGAGACAGGGATGGAGGGATCGGGTGTCAGGGAGAGAGGGATCGGGTGTCAGGGAGAGAGGGATTGGGTGACAGGGAGAGAGGGATTGGGAGACAGGGAGAGAGAGGGACCGGGTGACAGGGAGAGAGAAATCGGGAGACAGGTAGAGAGAGGGATCGGGAGACAGGGATGGAGGGACAGGGATACTGGGAGAGAGGGATTGGGAGACAGGGAGAGAAAGCGATCGGGAGACACGGAGAGAGAGGGATCGCGAGACAGGGAGGGAGATGGACATGGAGACAGGGAGCAAGAGGGATCGGGAGACAGGGAGAGAGAGACAGGGTGACAGGGAGGGAGGGACAGGGAGACAGTGAGTGAGGGACCGGGAGACAGGGAGATAGTGAACGGGAGACATTGAGAGAGAGGGACCGGGAGACAGGGAGAGAGGGACTGGGAGACTGGGAGTGAGGGACCGGGAGACAGGGAGAGAGGGACCGGTAGACAGGGAGAGAGGGACTGGGAGACTGGGAGTGAGGGACCGGGAGACAGGGAGAGAGGTATCGGGTACAGGGAGAGAGAGGTATCTGGAGACAGGTAGAGAGGGATCGGGAGACAGGGAGAGAGGGGGGACCGGGAGACAGGGAGAGAGAGGGACCGAGAGTCAGGGAGAGAGGGATCGGGACACTGGGAGTGAGGGACCGGGAGACAGGGAGAGAGGGACTGGGAGACTGGGAGTGAGGGACCAGGAGACAGGGAGAGAGGTATCGGGTACAGGGAGGAGAGCGGGATCTGGAGACAGGGAGAGAGGGATCGAGTGACAGGGAGAGAGAGGGAGAGGGAGACAGGGAGAGAGAGGGACCGAGAGTCAGGGAGAGAGGGATCGGGAAACTGGGAGAGAGAGGGACCGGGAGACAGGGAGAGAGAGGGAACGGGAGACAGGGAGAGAGGGATTGGGAGACAGGGAGAGAGACGGATCTGGAGACAGGGAGAGAGGGATCAGGAGACAGCGAGAGAGAGGGACGGGAAGACAGGAAGAGAGAGGGACCGGGTGACAGGGAGAGAGGGATCTGGAAAAAAAGGGAGAGAGGGACCGGGTGACAGGGAGAGAGAGGGACCGGGTGACAGGGAGAGTGGGATTGGGTGACAGGGAGTGAGCGACTGGGAGACAGGGAGAGAGAGGGACCGGGAGATAGGGAGAGAGAGGTACCGGGTGACAGGAGAGAGGGACCGGGAGACAGGGAGAGAGGGATCGGGGGACAGGGAGAGTGAGGGTCCGGTAGACAGAGAGAGATGTATCGGGAGACAGGGAGTGAGGGACCGGGAGACAGGGAGAGAGGGACTGGGAGACTGGGAGTGAGGGACCGGGAGACAGGGAGAGAGGGATCGGGAGACAGGGAGAGAGAGGGACCGGGTGACAGGGAGAGAGAAATCGGGAGACAGGTAGAGAGAGGGATCGGGAGACAGGGATGGAGGGACAGGGATACTGGGAGAGAGGGATTGGGAGACAGGGAGAAAAAGCGATCGGGAGACAGGGAGAGAGAGGGATCGCGAGACAGGGAGGGAGATGGACATGGAGACAGGGAGAAAGAGGGATCGGGAGACAGGGAGAGAGGGACCGGTAGACAGGGAGAGAGAGGGACCGGGTGACAGGGAGGGAGAAATCGGGAGACAGGTAGAGAGAGGGATCGGGAGACAGGGATGGAGGGATCGGGTGTCAGGGAGAGAGGGATCGGGTGTCAGGGAGAGAGGGATTGGGTGACAGGGAGAGAGGGATTGGGAGACAGGGAGAGAGAGGGACCGGGTGACAGGGAGAGAGAAATCGGGAGACAGGTAGAGAGAGGGATCGGGAGACAGGGATGGAGGGACAGGGATACTGGGAGAGAGGGATTGGGAGACAGGGAGAGAAAGCGATCGGGAGACACGGAGAGAGAGGGATCGCGAGACAGGGAGGGAGATGGACATGGAGACAGGGAGCAAGAGGGATCGGGAGACAGGGAGAGAGAGACAGGGTGACAGGGAGGGAGGGACAGGGAGACAGTGAGTGAGGGACCGGGAGACAGGGAGATAGTGAACGGGAGACATTGAGAGAGAGGGGACCGGGAGACAGGGAGAGAGGGACTGGGAGACTGGGAGTGAGGGACCGGGAGACAGG
>JANJGN010002183.1:0-83246 GCA_026770705.1 Isurus oxyrinchus
AACAACAACCTCAGCATTGAAAAACAACAACAACCTCAACATTGAAAAATACCAACAAATTCAACAACAACCTCAACATTGAAAAACACCAACAAATTCAACAACAACCTCAGCATTGAAAAACAACAACAACCTCAACATTGAAAAAATACCAACAAATTCAACAACAACCTCAACATTGAAAAACAACAACAACCTCATCATTGAAAAACACCAACAAATTCAACAACAACTTCAACATTGACCAACACCAACAAATTCAACAACAACCTCGAAATTGAAAAACACCAACAAATTCAACAACAACCGCAACATTGAAAAACAACAACAACCTCAACATTGAAAAAACACCGACAAATTCAACAACAACCTCAACATTGAAAAACAACAACAACCTCAACATTGAAAAAACACCAACAAATTCAACAAAAAAATTCAACTTTGAAAAACAACAACAACCTCATCATGGAAAAACACCAACAAATTCAACAACAACCTCAACATTGAAAAAAAAAACAACATCCTCAAAATTGAAACACACCAACAAATTCAACAACAACCCCAACATTTAAAAACAACAACAACCTCAACATTGAAAAACACCAACAAAATCAACAACAACCTCAACATTGAAAATCAACAACAACCTCAACATTGAAAAACACCAACAAATTCAACCAAAACCTCAACATTGAAAAACACCAACAAATTCAACAACAACCTCAACATTGAAAAACAACAACAACCTCAACATTGAAAAACACCAACAAATTCAACAACAACTTCAACATTGAAAAACACCAACAAATTCAACAACCTCAACATTGAAAAACAACAACAACCTCAGCATTGAAAAACACCAACAAATTCAACAACAACCTCAACATTGAAAAACAACAACAACGTCAACATTGAAAAACACCAACAAATTCAACAACAACCTCAACATTGAAAAACACCAACAAATTCAACAACAACCTCAGCTTTGAAAAACAACAACAACCTCAACATTGAAAAACACCAACAAATTCAACAACAACCTCAACATTTTAAAACAACAACAACCTCAACATTGAAAAAACACCAACAAATTCAACAAAAACTTCAACATTGAAAAACACCAACAAATTCAACAACAACCTCGAAATTGAAAAACACCAACAAATTCAACAACAACTTCAACATTGAAAAACACCAACAAATTCAACAACAACCTCGACATTGAAAAACACCATCAAATTAAACAACAACCTCAACATTGAAAAACACCAACAACATCACAATTGAAAAAAACACCAACAAATTCAACAACAACCTCAACATTTAAAAACAACAACAACCTCAACATTGAAAAAACACCAACAAATTCAACAACAACCTGAACATTGAAAAACACCAACAAATTCAACAAAAACCTCAACTTTGAAAAAACAATAACAAACTCAACAACAACCTCAACATTGAAAAAGAACAACAACCTCAACATTGAAAAACACCAACAAATTCAACAGCAACCTCTACATTGAAGAACACCAACAAATTCAACAACAAACTCAAGATTGAAAAAACACCAACAAATTCAACAACCTCAACATTGAAAAACACCAACAAATTCAACAACAACCTCAACATTGAAAAACAACAACAACCTCAACATTGAAAAACACCAACACATTCAACAACAACCTCAACATTGAAAAACACCAACAAATTCAACAACAACCTCAACATTGAAAAACAACTACAATCTCAACATTGAAAAACACCAACAAATTCAACAACAACCTCAACATTGAAAAACACCAACAAATTCAACAACAACCTCAGCATTGAAAAACAACAACAACCTCAACATTGAAAAATACCAACAAATTCAACAACAACCTCAACATTGAAAAACAACAACAACCTCATCATTGAAAAAACACCAACAAATTCAACAACAACTTCAACATTGACCAACACCAACAAATTCAACAACAACCTCGAAATTGAAAAACACCAACAAATTCAACAACAACCTCAACATTGAAAAACAACAACAACCTCAACATTGAAAAACACCGACAAATTCAACAACAACCTCAACATTGAAAAACAACAACAACCTCAACATTGAAAAACACCAACAAATTCAACAAAAAAATTCAACTTTGAAAAACAACAACAACCTCATCATGGAAAAAACACCAAGAAATTCAACAACAACCTCAACATTGAAAAAAAAACAACATCCTCAAAATTGAAAAAACACCAACAAATTCAACAACAACCCCAACATTTAAAAACAACAACAACCTCAACATTGAAAAACACCAACAAAATCAACAACAACCTCAACATTGAAAAACAACAACAATCTCAACATTGAAAAACACCAACAAATTCAACAACAACCTCAACATTGAAAAACACCAACAAATTCAACAACAACCTCAACATTGAAAAACAACAACAACCTCAACATTGAAAAACACCAACAAATTCAACAACAAACTCAAAATTGACAAACAACAACAACCACAACATTGAAAAACACCAACAAATTCAACAACAACCTCAACATTGAAAAAAAACAACATCCTCAAAATTGAAAAACACCAACAAATTCAACAACAACCCCAACATTTAAAAACAACAACAACCTCAACATTGAAAAAACACCAACAAAATCAACAACAACCTCAACATTGAAAAAACAACAACAACCTCAACATTGAAAAACACCAACAAATTCAACCAAAACCTCAACATTGAAAAACACCAACAAATTCAACAACAACCTCAACATTGAAAAACAACAACAACCTCAACATTGAAAAACACCAACAAATTCAACAACAACTTCAACATTGAAAAACACCAACAAATTCAACAACCTCAACATTGAAAAACAACAACAACCTCAGCATTGAAAAACACCAACAAATTCAACAACAACCTCAACATTGAAAAACAACAACAACGTCAACATTGAAAAACACCAACAAATTCAACAACAACCTCAACATTGAAAAACACCAACAAATTCAACAACAACCTCAGCTTTGAAAAACAACAACAACCTCAACATTGAAAAACACCAACAAATTCAACAACAACCTCAACATTTTAAAACAACAACAACCTCAACATTGAAAAAACACCAACAAATTCAACAAAAACTTCAACATTGAAAAACACCAACAAATTCAACAATAACCTCGAAATTGAAAAAACACCAACAAATTCAACAACAACTGCAACATTGAAAAACACCAACAAATTCAACAACAACCTCGACATTGAAAAACACCATCAAATTAAA
The DNA here is from genome assembly GCA_026770705.1 of Isurus oxyrinchus. Lineage (NCBI taxonomy): Eukaryota > Metazoa > Chordata > Chondrichthyes > Lamniformes > Lamnidae > Isurus > Isurus oxyrinchus. Next base: position 3,308 of record JANJGN010002183.1, read on the forward strand.
CAACAACCTCAACATTGAAAAACACCAACAACATCACAATTGAAAAAACACCAACAAATTCAACAACAACCTCAACATTTAAAAACAACAACAACCTCAACATTGAAAAACACCAACAAATTCAACAACAACCTGAACATTGAAAAACACCAACAAATTCAACAAAAAACCTCAACATTGAAAAACAATAACAAACTCAACAACAACCTCAACATTGAAAAAGAACAACAACCTCAACATTGAAAAACACCAACAAATTCAACAGCAACCTCTACATTGAAAAACACCAACAAATTCAACAACAAACTCAGGATTGAAAAACACCAACAAATTCAACAACCTCAACATTGAAAAACAACAACAACCTCGACATTGAAAAACACCAACAAATTCAACAACAACCTCAACATTGAAAAACACCAACAAATTCAACAACAACCTCAACATTGAAAAACAACAACAACCTCAACATTGAAAAACACCAACACATTCAACAACAACCTCAACATTGAAAAACACCAACAAATTCAACAACAACCTCAACATTGAAAAACAACTACAATCTCAACATTGAAAAACACCAACAAATTCAACAACAACCTCAACATTGAAAAAACACCAACAAATTCAACAACAACCTCAGCATTGAAAAACAACAACAACCTCAACATTGAAAAATACCAACAAATTCAACAACAACCTCAACATTGAAAAACAACAACAACCTCATCATTGAAAAACACCAACAAATTCAACAACAACTTCAACATTGACCAACACCAACAAATTCAACAACAACCTCGAAATTGAAAAACACCAACAAATTCAACAACAACCTTAACATTGAAAAACAACAACAACCTCAACATTGAAAAACACCGACAAATTCAACAACAACCTCAACATTGAAAAACAACAACAACCTCAACATTGAAAAACACCAACAAATTCAACAAAAAATTCAACTTTGAAAAACAACAACAACCTCATCATGGAAAAACACCAACAAATTCAACAACAACCTCAACATTGAAAAAAAAACAACATCCTCAAAATTGAAAAACACCAACAAATTCAACAACAACCCCAACATTTAAAAACAACAACAACCTCAACATTGAAAAACACCAACAAAATCAACAACAACCTCAACATTGAAAAAACAACAACAATCTCAACATTGAAAAACACCAACAAATTCAACAACAACCTCAACATTGAAAAAACACCAACAAATTCAACAACAACCTCAACATTGAAAAACAACAACAACCTCAACATTGAAAAAACACCAACAAATTCAACAACAAACTCAAAATTGACAAACAACAACAACCACAACATTGAAAAACACCAACAAATTCAACAACAACCTCAACATTGAAAAACACCAACAAATTCAACAACAACCTCAGCATTGAAAAAACAACAACAACCTCAACATTGAAAAATACCAACAAATTCAACAACAACCTCAACATTGAAAAACAACAACAACCTCATCATTGAAAAACACCAACAAATTCAACAACAACTTCAACATTGACCAACACCAGCAAATTCAACAACAACCTCGAAATTGAAAAACACCAACAAATTCAACAACAACCTCAACATTGAAAAACAACAACAACCTCAACATTGAAAAACACCAACAAATTCAACAACAACCTCAACATTGAAAAACAACAACAACCACAAAATTGAAAAACACCAACAAATTCAACAAAAAATTCAACTTTGAAAAACAACAACAACCTCATCATGGAAAAACACCAACAAATTCAACAACAACCTCAACATTGAAAAAAAAAACAACATCCTCAAAATTGAAAAACACCAACAAATTCAACAACAACCCCAACATTTAAAAACAACAACAACCTCAACATTGAAAAACAACAACAACCTCAACGTTTGAAAAACACCAACATATTCAACAACAACCTCAACATTGAAAAACAACAACAAACTCAACATTGAAAAACACCAACAACTTAAACAACAACCTCAACATTGAAAAACACCAACAAATTCAACCAAAACCTCAACATTGAAAAACACCAACAAATTCAACAACAACCTCAACATTGAAAAACAACAACAACCTCAACATTGAAAAACACCAACAAATTCAACAACAACTTCAACATTGAAAAAACACCAACAAATTCAACAACCTCAACATTGAAAAACAACAACAACCTCAGCATTGAAAAACACCAACAAATTCAACAACAACCTCAACATTGAAAAACAACAACAACGTCAACATTGAAAAACACCAACAAATTCAACAACAACCTCAACATTGAAAAACACCAACAAATTCAACAACAACCTCAGCTTTGAAAAACAACAACAACCTCAACATTGAAAAACACCAACAAATTCAACAACAACCTCAACATTTTAAAACAACAACAACCTCAACATTGAAAAAACACCAACAAATTCAACAAAAACTTCAACATTGAAAAACACCAACAAATTCAACAACAACCTCGAAATTGAAAAACACCAACAAATTCAACAACAACTGCAACATTGAAAAACACCAACAAATTCAACAACAACCTCGACATTGAAAAACACCATCAAATTAAACAACAACCTCAACATTGAAAAACACCAACAACATCACAATTGAAAAAAACACCAACAAATTCAACAACAACCTCAACATTTAAAAACAACAACAACCTCAACATTGAAAAACACCAACAAATTCAACAACAACCTGAACATTGAAAAACACCAACAAATTCAACAAAAACCTCAACATTGAAAAACAATAACAAACTCAACAACAACCTCAACATTGAAAAAGAACAACAACCTCAACATTGAAAAACACCAACAAATTCAACAGCAACCTCTACATTGAAAAACACCAACAAATTCAACAACAAACTCAAGATTGAAAAACACCAACAAATTCAACAACCTCAACATTGAAAAACAACAACAACCTCGACATTGAAAAACACCAACAAATTCAACAACAACCTCAACATTGAAAAAACACCAACAAATTCAACAACAACCTCAACATTGAAAAACAACAACAACCTCAACATTGAAAAACACCAACACATTCAACAACAACCTCAACATTGAAAAACACCAACAAATTCAACAACAACCTCAACATTGAAAAACAACTACAATCTCAACATTGAAAAAACACCAACAAATTCAACAACAACCTCAACATTGAAAAACACCAACAAATTCAACAACAACCTCAGCATTGAAAAACAACAACAACCTCAACATTGAAAAATACCAACAAATTCAACAACAACCTCAACATTGAAAAACAACAACAACCTCATCATTGAAAAACACCAACAAATTCAACAACAACTTCAACATTGACCAACACCAACAAATTCAACAACAACCTCGAAATTGAAAAACACCAACAAATTCAACAACAACCTTAACATTGAAAAACAACAACAACCTCAACATTGAAAAAACACCGACAAATTCAACAACAACCTCAACATTGAAAAACAACAACAACCTCAACATTGAAAAACACCAACAAATTCAACAAAAAAATTCAACTTTGAAAAACAACAACAACCTCATCATGGAAAAACACCAACAAATTCAACAACAACCTCAACATTGAAAAAAAACAACATCCTCAAAATTGAAAAACACCAACAAATTCAACAACAACCCCAACATTTAAAAACAACAACAACCTCAACATTGAAAAACACCAACAAAATCAACAACAACCTCAACATTGAAAAACAACAACAATCTCAACATTGAAAAACACCAACAAATTCAACAACAACCTCAACATTGAAAAACACCAACAAATTCAACAACAACCTCAACATTGAAAAACAACAACAACCTCAACATTGAAAAACACCAACAAATTCAACAACAAACTCAAAATTGACAAACAACAACAACCACAACATTGAAAAACACCAACAAATTCAACAACAACCTCAACATTGAAAAACACCAACAAATTCAACAACAACCTCAGCATTGAAAAACAACAACAACCTCAACATTGAAAAATACCAACAAATTCAACAACAACCTCAACATTGAAAAACAACAACAACCTCATCATTGAAAAACACCAACAAATTCAACAACAACTTCAACATTGACCAACACCAGCAAATTCAACAACAACCTCGAAATTGAAAAACACCAACAAATTCAACAACAACCTCAACATTGAAAAACAACAACAACCTCAACATTGAAAAACACCAACAAATTCAACAACAACCTCAACATTGAAAAACAACAACAACCACAAAATTGAAAAACACCAACAAATTCAACAAAAAATTCAACTTTGAAAAACAACAACAACCTCATCATGGAAAAACACCAACAAATTCAACAACAACCTCAACATTGAAAAAAAACAACATCCTCAAAATTGAAAAACACCAACAAATTCAACAACAACCCCAACATTTAAAAACAACAACAACCTCAACATTGAAAAACAACAACAACCTCAACGTTGAAAAACACCAACATATTCAACAACAACCTCAACATTGAGAAACAACAACAAACTCAACATTGAAAAACACCAACAACTTAAACAACAACCTCAACATTGAAAAACAACAACAACCTCAACATTGAAAAACACCAACAAATTCAACAACAACTTCAACATTGAAAAACACCAACAAATTCAACAACAACCTCAACATTGAAAAACAACAACAACCTCAACATTGAAAAACACCAACAAATTCAACAACAACCTCAACATTGAAAAACAACAACAACGTCAACATTGAAAAACACCAACAAATTCAACAACAACCTCAACATTGAAAAACACCAACAAATTCAACAACAACCTCGACATTGAAAAAGACCATCAAATTCAACAACAACCTCAACATTGAAAAGCACCAACAACCTCAAAATTGAAAAAACACCAACAAATTCAACAACAACCTCAACATTTAAAAACAACAACAACCTCAACATTGAAAAACACCAACAAATTCAACAACAACCTCAACATTGAAAAACACCAACAAATTCAACAAAAACCTCAACATTGAAAAACAATAACAAACTCAACAACAACCTCAACATTGAAAAAGTACAACAACCTCAACATTGAAAAACACCAACAAATTCAACAACAACCTCAACATTGAAAAACACCAACAAATTCAACAACAACCTCAACATTGAAAAACAACAACAACCTCAACATTGAAAAACACCAACACATTCAACAACAACCTCAACATTGAAAAACAACAACAACCTCAACATTGAAAAACGCCAACAAATTCAACAACAACCTCAACATTGAAAAACAACAACAATCTCAACATTGAAAAACACCAACAAATTCAACAACAACCTCAACATTGAAAAACAACAAAAACCTCAACATTGAAAAACACCAACAAATTCAACAATAACCTCAACATTGAAAAACAACAACAACCTCAACATTGAAAAATACCAACAAATTCAACAACAACCTCAACATTGAAAAACAACAACAACCTCATCATTGAAAAACACCAACAAATTCAACAACAACTTCAACATTGACCAACACCAACAAATTCAACAACAACCTCGAAATTGAAAAACACCAACAAATTCAACAACAACCTTAACATTGAAAAACAACAACAACCTCAACATTGAAAAACACCGACAAATTCAACAACAACCTCAACATTGAAAAACAACAACAACCTCAACATTGAAAAACACCAACAAATTCAACAAAAAATTCAACTTTGAAAAACAACAACAACCTCATCATGGAAAAACACCAACAAATTCAACAACAACCTCAACATTGAAAAAAAACAACATCCTCAAAATTGAAAAACACCAACAAATTCAACAACAACCCCAACATTTAAAAACAACAACAACCTCAACATTGAAAAACACCAACAAAATCAACAACAACCTCAACATTGAAAAACAACAACAATCTCAACATTGAAAAACACCAACAAATTCAACAACAACCTCAACATTGAAAAACACCAACAAATTCAACAACAACCTCAACATTGAAAAACAACAACAACCTCAACATTGAAAAACACCAACAAATTCAACAACAAACTCAAAATTGACAAACAACAACAACCACAACATTGAAAAACACCAACAAATTCAACAACAACCTCAACATTGAAAAACACCAACAAATTCAACAACAACCTCAGCATTGAAAAACAACAACAACCTCAACATTGAAAAATACCAACAAATTCAACAACAACCTCAACATTGAAAAACAACAACAACCTCATCATTGAAAAACACCAACAAATTCAACAACAACTTCAACATTGACCAACACCAGCAAATTCAACAACAACCTCGAAATTGAAAAACACCAACAAATTCAACAACAACCTCAACATTGAAAAACAACAACAACCTCAACATTGAAAAACACCAACAAATTCAACAACAACCTCAACATTGAAAAACAACAACAACCACAAAATTGAAAAACACCAACAAATTCAACAAAAAATTCAACTTTGAAAAACAACAACAACCTCATCATGGAAAAACACCAACAAATTCAACAACAACCTCAACATTGAAAAAAAACAACATCCTCAAAATTGAAAAACACCAACAAATTCAACAACAACCCCAACATTTAAAAACAACAACAACCTCAACATTGAAAAACACCAACATATTCAACAACAACCTCAACATTGAAAAACAACAACAAACTCAACATTGAAAAACACCAACAACTTAAACAACAACCTCAACATTGAAAAACAACAACAACCTCAACATTGAAAAACACCAACAAATTCAACAACAACTTCAACATTGAAAAACACCAACAAATTCAACAACAACCTCAACATTGAAAAACAACAACAACCTCAACATTGAAAAACACCAACAAATTCAACAACAACCTCAACATTGAAAAACAACAACAACGTCAACATTGAAAAACACCAACAAATTCAACAACAACCTCAACATTGAAAAACACCAACAAATTCAACAACAACCTCGACATTGAAAAAGACCATCAAATTCAACAACAACCTCAACATTGAAAAGCACCAACAACCTCAAAATTGAAAAAACACCAACAAATTCAACAACAACCTCAGCATTTAAAAACAACAACAACCTCAACATTGAAAAACACCAACAAATTCAACAACAACCTCAACATTGAAAAACACCAACAAATTCAACAATAACCTCAACATTGAAAAACAATAACAAACTCAACAACAACCTCAACATTGAAAAAGTACAACAACCTCAACATTGAAAAACACCAACAAATTCAACAACAACCTCAACATTGAAAAACACCAACAAATTCAACAACAACCTCAACATTGAAAAACAACAACAACCTCAACATTGAAAAACACCAACACATTCAACAACAACCTCAACATTGAAAAACAACAACAACCTCAACATTGAAAAACACCAACAAATTCAACAACAACCTCAACATTGAAAAACAACAACAATCTCAACATTGAAAAACACCAACAAATTCAACAACAACCTCAACATTGAAAAACAACAAAAACCTCAACATTGAAAAACACCAACAAATTCAACAATAACCTCAACATTGAAAAACAACAACAACCTCAACATTGAAAAACACCAACACATTCAACAACAACCTCAACATTGAAAAACAACAAAAACCTCAACATTGAAAAACACCAACAAATTCAACAATAACCTCAACATTGAAAAACAACAACAACCTCAACATTGAAAAATACCAACAAATTCAACAACAACCTCAACATTGAAAAACAACAACAACCTCATCATTGAAAAACACCAACAAATTCAACAACAACTTCAACATTGACCAACACCAACAAATTCAACAACAACCTCGAAATTGAAAAACACCAACAAATTCAACAACAACCTTAACATTGAAAAACAACAACAACCTCAACATTGAAAAACACCGACAAATTCAACAACAACCTCAACATTGAAAAACAACAACAACCTCAACATTGAAAAACACCAACAAATTCAACAAAAAATTCAACTTTGAAAAACAACAACAACCTCATCATGGAAAAACACCAACAAATTCAACAACAACCTCAACATTGAAAAAAAACAACATCCTCAAAATTGAAAAACACCAACAAATTCAACAACAACCCCAACATTTAAAAACAACAACAACCTCAACATTGAAAAACACCAACAAAATCAACAACAACCTCAACATTGAAAAACAACAACAATCTCAACATTGAAAAACACCAACAAATTCAACAACAACCTCAACATTGAAAAACACCAACAAATTCAACAACAACCTCAACATTGAAAAACAACAACAACCTCAACATTGAAAAACACCAACAAATTCAACAACAAACTCAAAATTGACAAACAACAACAACCACAACATTGAAAAACACCAACAAATTCAACAACAACCTCAACATTGAAAAACACCAACAAATTCAACAACAACCTCAGCATTGAAAAACAACAACAACCTCAACATTGAAAAATACCAACAAATTCAACAACAACCTCAACATTGAAAAACAACAACAACCTCATCATTGAAAAACACCAACAAATTCAACAACAACTTCAACATTGACCAACACCAGCAAATTCAACAACAACCTCGAAATTGAAAAACACCAACAAATTCAACAACAACCTCAACATTGAAAAACAACAACAACCTCAACATTGAAAAACACCAACAAATTCAACAACAACCTCAACATTGAAAAACAACAACAACCACAAAATTGAAAAACACCAACAAATTCAACAAAAAATTCAACTTTGAAAAACAACAACAACCTCATCATGGAAAAACACCAACAAATTCAACAACAACCTCAACATTGAAAAAAAACAACATCCTCAAAATTGAAAAACACCAACAAATTCAACAACAACCCCAACATTTAAAAACAACAACAACCTCAACATTGAAAAACACCAACATATTCAACAACAACCTCAACATTGAAAAACAACAACAAACTCAACATTGAAAAACACCAACAACTTAAACAACAACCTCAACATTGAAAAACAACAACAACCTCAACATTGAAAAACACCAACAAATTCAACAACAACTTCAACATTGAAAAACACCAACAAATTCAACAACAACCTCAACATTGAAAAACAACAACAACCTCAACATTGAAAAACACCAACAAATTCAACAACAACCTCAACATTGAAAAACAACAACAACGTCAACATTGAAAAACACCAACAAATTCAACAACAACCTCAACATTGAAAAACACCAACAAATTCAACAACAACCTCGACATTGAAAAAGACCATCAAATTCAACAACAACCTCAACATTGAAAAGCACCAACAACCTCAAAATTGAAAAAACACCAACAAATTCAACAACAACCTCAACATTTAAAAACAACAACAACCTCAACATTGAAAAACACGAACAAATTCAACAACAACCTCAACATTGAAAAACACCAACAAATTCAACAAAAACCTCAACATTGAAAAACAATAACAAACTCAACAACAACCTCAACATTGAAAAAGTACAACAACCTCAACATTGAAAAACACCAACAAATTCAACAACAACCTCAACATTGAAAAACACCAACAAATTCAACAACAACCTCAACATTGAAAAACAACAACAACCTCAACATTGAAAAACACCAACACATTCAACAACAACCTCAACATTGAAAAACAACAACAACCTCAACATTGAAAAACACCAACAAATTCAACAACAACCTCAACATTGAAAAACAACAACAATCTCAACATTGAAAAACACCAACAAATTCAACAACAACCTCAACATTGAAAAACAACAAAAACCTCAACATTGAAAAACACCAACAAATTCAACAATAACCTCAACATTGAAAAACAACAACAACCTCAACATTGAAAAACACCAACACATTCAACAACAACCTCAACATTGAAAAACACCAACAAATTCAACAACAACCTCAACATTGAAAAACAACAACAACCTCAACATTGAAAAACACCAACAAATTCAACAACAACCTCAACATTGAAAAACACCAACAAATTCAACAACAACCTCAGCATTGAAAAACAACAACAACCTCAGCATTGAAAAATACCAACAAATTCAACAACAACCTCAACATTGAAAAACAACAACAACCTCAACATTGAAAAACACCAACAAATTCAACAATAACTTCAACATTGACAAACACCAACAAATTCAACAACAACCTCGAAATTGAAAAACACCAACAAATTCAACAACAACCTCAACATTGAAAAACAACAACAACCTCAACATTGAAAAACACCAACAAATTCAACAACAACCTCAACATTGAAAAACAACAACAACCTCAACATTGAAAAACACCAACAAATTCAACAACAACCTCAACATTGAAAAACACCAACAAATTCAACAACAACCTCAACACTGAAAAACAACAACAACCTCAACATTGAAAAACACCAACAAATTCAACAACAACCTCAACATTGAAAAACAACAACAACCTCAACATTGAAAAACACCAACAAATTCAACAACAACCTCAACATTGAAAAACAATAACAAACCCAACATTGAAAAACACCAACAAATTCAACAACAACCTCAACATTGAAAAACAACAACAACCTCAAACATTGAAAAACACCAACAAATTCAACAATAACCTCCACGTTGAAAAACAACAACAACCTCAACATTGAAAAACACCAACAAATTCAACAACAACCTCAACATTGAAAAACACCAACAAATTCAACAACAACCTCAACATTGAAAAACAACAACAACCTCAACATTGAAAAACACCAACAAATTCAACAACCACATCAACATTGAAAAACAACAACAACCTCAACATTGAAAAACACCAACAAATTCAACAACAACCTCAACATTGAAAAACACCAACAAATTCAACAACAATCTCAGCATTGAAAAACAACAACAACCTCTACATTGAAAAACACCAACAAATTCAACAACAACCTCAACATTGAAAAACAACAACAACCTCAACATTGAAAAACATCAACAAATTCAACAACAACTTCAACATTGACAAACACCAACAAATTCAACAACAACCTCGAAATTGAAAAACACCAACAAATTCAACAACAACCTCAACATTGAAAAACAACAACAACCTCAACATTGAAAAACACCAACAAATTCAACAACAACCTCAACATTGAAAAACAACAACAACCTCAACATTGAAAAACACCAACAAATTCAACAACAATCTCAACATTGAAAAACACCAACAAATTCAACAACAACCTCAACATTGAAAAACAGCAACAACCTCAACATTGAAAAACACCAACAAATTCAACAAACAACCTCAACATTGAAAAACAACAACAAATTCACCAACAACCTAAACATTGAAAAACACCAACAAATTCAACAACAAACTCAACATTGAAAAACACCAACAAATTCAACAACAACCTCAACATTGAAAAACAACAACAACCTCAACATTGAAAAACACCAACAAATTCAACAACAACCTCAACATTGAAAAGCACCAACAAATTCAACAACAACCTCAACATTGAAAAACAAAAACAACCTCAACATTGAAAAACACCAACAAATTCAACAACAACCTCAACATTGAAAAGCAACAACAAACTCAACATTGAAAAACACCAACAAATTCAACAACAACCTCAACATTGAAAAACAACAACAACCTCAACATTGAAAAACACCAACAAATTCAACAGCAACCTCAACATTGAAAAACACCAACAAATTCAACAACAACCTCAACATTGAAAAACAACAACAACCTCAACATTGAAAAACACCAACAAATTCAACAACAACCTCAACATTGAAAAACAACAACAACCTCAACATTGAAAAACACCAACAAATTCAACAACAACCTCAACATTGAAAAACAACAACAACCTCAACATTGAAAAACACCAACAAATTCAGCAACAACCTCAACATTGAAAAACACCAACAAATTCAACAACAACCTCAACATTGAAAAACAACAACAACCTCAACATTGAAAAACACCAACAAATTCAACAACAAACTCAAAATTGACAAACAACAACAACCACAACATTGAAAAACACCAACAAATTCAACAACAACCTCAACATTGAAAAAAAACAACATCCTCAAAATTGAAAAACACCAACAAATTCAGCAACAACCCCAACATTTAAAAACAACAACAACCTCAACATTGAAAAACACCAACAAAATCAACAACAACCTCAACATTGAAAAACAACAACAACCTCAACATTGAAAAACACCAACAAATTCAACCAAAACCTCAACATTGAAAAACACCAACAAATTCAACAACAACCTCAACATTGAAAAACAACAACAACCTCAACATTGAAAAACACCAACAAATTCAACAACAACTTCAACATTGAAAAACACCAACAAATTCAACAACCTCAACATTGAAAAACAACAACAACCTCAGCATTGAAAAACACCAACAAATTCAACAACAACCTCAACATTGAAAAACAACAACAACGTCAACATTGAAAAACACCAACAAATTCAACAACAACCTCAACATTGAAAAACACCAACAAATTCAACAACAACCTCAGCTTTGAAAAACAACAACAACCTCAACATTGAAAAACACCAACAAATTCAACAACAACCTCAACATTTTAAAACAACAACAACCTCAACATTGAAAAACACCAACAAATTCAACAAAAACTTCAACATTGAAAAACACCAACAAATTCAACAACAACCTCGAAATTGAAAAACACCAACAAATTCAACAACAACTGCAACATTGAAAAACACCAACAAATTCAACAACAACCTCGACATTGAAAAACACCATCAAATTAAACAACAACCTCAACATTGAAAAACACCAACAACATCACAATTGAAAAAACACCAACAAATTCAACAACAACCTCAACATTTAAAAACAACAACAACCTCAACATTGAAAAACACCAACAAATTCAACAACAACCTGAACATTGAAAAACACCAACAAATTCAACAAAAACCTCAACATTGAAAAACAATAACAAACTCAACAACAACCTCAACATTGAAAAAGAACAACAACCTCAACATTGAAAAACACCAACAAATTCAACAGCAACCTCTACATTGAAAAACACCAACAAATTCAACAACAAACTCAAGATTGAAAAACACCAACAAATTCAACAACCTCAACATTGAAAAACAACAACAACCTCGACATTGAAAAACACCAACAAATTCAACAACAACCTCAACATTGAAAAACACCAACAAATTCAACAACAACCTCAACATTGAAAAACAACAACAACCTCAACATTGAAAAACACCAACACATTCAACAACAACCTCAACATTCAAAAACACCAACAAATTCAACAACAACCTCAACATTGAAAAACAACTACAATCTCAACATTGAAAAACACCAACAAATTCAACAACAACCTCAACATTGAAAAACACCAACAAATTCAACAACAACCTCAGCATTGAAAAACAACAACAACCTCAACATTGAAAAATACCAACAAATTCAACAACAACCTCAACATTGAAAAACAACAACAACCTCATCATTGAAAAACACCAACAAATTCAACAACAACTTCAACATTGACCAACACCAACAAATTCAACAACAACCTCGAAATTGAAAAACACCAACAAATTCAACAACAACCTCAACATTGAAAAACAACAACAACCTCAACATTGAAAAACACCGACAAATTCAACAACAACCTCAACATTGAAAAACAACAACAACCTCAACATTGAAAAACACCAACAAATTCAACAAAAAATTCAACTTTGAAAAACAACAACAACCTCATCATGGAAAAACACCAACAAATTCAACAACAACCTCAACATTGAAAAAAAACAACATCCTCAAAATTGAAAAACACCAACAAATTCAACAACAACCCCAACATTTAAAAACAACAACAACCTCAACATTGAAAAACACCAACAAAATCAACAACAACCTCAACATTGAAAAACAACAACAATCTCAACATTGAAAAACACCAACAAATTCAACAACAACCTCAACATTGAAAAACACCAACAAATTCAACAACAACCTCAACATTGAAAAACAACAACAACCTCAACATTGAAAAACACCAACAAATTCAACAACAAACTCAAAATTGACAAACAACAACAACCACAACATTGAAAAACACCAACAAATTCAACAACAACCTCAACATTGAAAAACACCAACAAATTCAACAACAACCTCAGCATTGAAAAACAACAACAACCTCAACATTGAAATATACCAACAAATTCAACAACAACCTCAACATTGAAAAACAACAACAACCTCATCATTGAAAAACACCAACAAATTCAACAACAACTTCAACATTGACCAACACCAGCAAATTCAACAACAACCTCGAAATTGAAAAACACCAACAAATTCAACAACAACCTCAACATTGAAAAACAACAACAACCTCAACATTGAAAAACACCAACAAATTCAACAACAACCTCAACATTGAAAAACAACAACAACCACAAAATTGAAAAACACCAACAAATTCAACAAAAAATTCAACTTTGAAAAACAACAACAACCTCATCATGGAAAAACACCAACAAATTCAACAACAACCTCAACATTGAAAAAAAACAACATCCTCAAAATTGAAAAACACCAACAAATTCAACAACAACCCCAACATTTAAAAACAACAACAACCTCAACATTAAAAAACAACAACAACCTCAACGTTGAAAAACACCAACATATTCAACAACAACCTCAACATTGAAAAACAACAACAAACTCAACATTGAAAAACACCAACAACTTCAACAACAACCTCAACATTGAAAAACAACAACAACCTCAACATTGAAAAACACCAACAAATTCAACAACAACTTCAACATTGAAAAACACCAACAAATTCAACAACAACCTCAACATTGAAAAACAACAACAACCTCAACATTGAAAAACACCAACAAATTCAACAACAACCTCAACATTGAAAAACAACAACAACGTCAACATTGAAAAACACCAACAAATTCAACAACAACCTCAACATTGAAAAACACCAACAAATTCAACAACAACCTCGACATTGAAAAAGACCATCAAATTCAACAACAACCTCAACATTGAAAAGCACCAACAACCTCAAAATTGAAAAAACACCAACAAATTCAACAACAACCTCAACATTTAAAAACAACAACAACCTCAACATTGAAAAACACCAACAAATTCAACAACAACCTCAACATTGAAAAACACCAACAAATTCAACAAAAACCTCAACATTGAAAAACAATAACAAACTCAACAACAACCTCAACATTGAAAAAGTACAACAACCTCAACATTGAAAAACACCAACAAATTCAACAACAACCTCAACATTGAAAAACACCAACAAATTCAACAACAACCTCAACATTGAAAAACAACAACAACCTCAACATTGAAAAACAGCAACACATTCAACAACAACCTCAACATTGAAAAACAACAACAACCTCAACATTGAAAAACACCAACAAATTCAACAACAACCTCAACATTGAAAAACAACAACAATCTCAACATTGAAAAACACCAACAAATTCAACAACAACCTCAACATTGAAAAACAACAACAACCTCAACATTGAAAAACACCAACAAATTCAACAATAACCTCAACATTGAAAAACAACAACAACCTCAACATTGAAAAACACCAACACATTCAACAACAACCTCAACATTGAAAAACACCAACAAATTCAACAACAACCTCAACATTGAAAAACAACAACAACCTCAACATTGAAAAACACCAACAAATTCAACAACAACCTCAACATTGAAAAACACCAACAAATTCAACAACAACCTCAGCATTGAAAAACAACAACAACCTCAGCATTGAAAAATACCAACAAATTCAACAACAACCTCAACATTGAAAAACAACAACAACCTCAACATTGAAAAACACCAACAAATTCAACAACAACTTCAACATTGACAAACACCAACAAATTCAACAACAACCTCGAAATTGAAAAACACCAACAAATTCAACAACAACCTCAACATTGAAAAACAACAACAACCTCAACATTGAAAAACACCAACAAATTCAACAACAACCTCAACATTGAAAAACAACAACAACCTCAACATTGAAAAACACCAACAAATTCAACAACAACCTCAACATTGAAAAACACCAACAAATTCAACAACAACCTCAACACTGAAAAACAACAACAACCTCAACATTGAAAAACACCAACAAATTCAACAACAACCTCAACATTGAAAAACAACAACAACCTCAACATTGAAAAACACCAACAAATTCAACAACAACCTCAACATTGAAAAACAATAACAAACCCAACATTGAAAAACACCAACAAATTCAACAACAACCTCAACATTGAAAAACAACAACAACCTCAAACATTGAAAAACACCAACAAATTCAACAATAACCTCCACGTTGAAAAACAACAACAACCTCAACATTGAAAAACACCAACAAATTCAACAACAACCTCAACATTGAAAAACACCAACAAATTCAACAACAACCTCAACATTGAAAAACAACAACAACCTCAACATTGAAAAACACCAACAAATTCAACAACCACATCAACATTGAAAAACAACAACAACCTCAACATTGAAAAACACCAACAAATTCAACAACAACCTCAACATTGAAAAACACCAACAAATTCAACAACAATCTCAGCATTGAAAAACAACAACAACCTCTACATTGAAAAACACCAACAAATTCAACAACAACCTCAACATTGAAAAACAACAACAACCTCAACATTGAAAAACATCAACAAATTCAACAACAACTTCAACATTGACAAGCACCAACAAATCCAACAACAACCTCGAAATTGAAAAACACCAACAAATTCAACAACAACCTCAACATTGAAAAACAACAACAACCTCAACATTGAAAAACACCAACAAATTCAACAACAACCTCAACATTGAAAAACAACAACAACCTCAACATTGAAAAACACCAACAAATTCAACAACAATCTCAACATTGAAAAACACCAACAAATTCAACAACAACCTCAACATTGAAAAACAGCAACAACCTCAACATTGAAAAACACCAACAAATTCAACAAACAACCTCAACATTGAAAAACAACAACAAATTCACCAACAACCTAAACATTGAAAAACACCAACAAATTCAACAACAAACTCAACATTGAAAAACAACAACAAATTCAACAACAACCTCAACATTGAAAAACAACAACAACCTCAACATTGAAAAACACCAACAAATTCAACAACAACCTCAACATTGAAAAGCACCAACAAATTCAACAACAACCTCAACATTGAAAAACAAAAACAACCTCAACATTGAAAAACACCAACAAATTCAACAACAACCTCAACATTGAAAAGCAACAACAAACTCAACATTGAAAAACACCAACAAATTCAACAACAACCTCAACATTGAAAAACAACAACAACCTCAACATTGAAAAACACCAACAAATTCAACAACAACCTCAACATTGAAAAACACCAACAAATTCAACAACAACCTCAACATTGAAAAACAACAACAACCTCAACATTGAAAAACACCAACAAATTCAACAACAACCTCAACATTGAAAAACAACAACAACCTCAACATTGAAAAACACCAACAAATTCAACAACAACCTCAACATTGAAAAACAACAACAACCTCAACATTGAAAAACACCAACAAATTCAACAACAGCTTCAACATTGACAAACACCAACAAATTCAACAACAACCTCGAAATTGAAAAACACCAACAAATTCAACAACAACCTCAACATTGAAAAACAACAACAACCTCAACATTGAAAATCGCCAACAAATTCAACAACAACCTCAACATTGAAAAACAACAACAACCTCAACATAGAAAAACACCAACAAATTCAACAAGAAATTCAACATTGAAAAACACCAACAAATTCAACAACAACCTCAACTTTGAAAAACAACAACAACCTCATCATGGAAAAACACCAACAAATTCAACAACAACCTCAACATTGAAAAACAACAACAACCTCAACATTGAAAAACAACAACAACGTCAACATTGAAAAACACCAACAAATTCAACAACAACCTCAACATTGAAAAACACCAACAAATTCTACAACAACCTCAGCTTTGAAAAACAACAACAACCTCAACATTGAAAAACACCAACAAATTCAACAACAACCTCAACATTGAAAAATACCAACAAATTCAACAACAACCTCGACATTGAAAAACACCATCAAATTCAACAACAACCTCAACATTGAAAAACACCAACAACATCAATATTGAAAAAACACCAACAAATTCAACAACAACCTCAACATTGAAAAACACCAACAAATTCAACAACAACCTCAACATTGAAAAACACCAACAAATTCAACAAAAACCTCAACATTCAAAAACAATAACAAACTCAACAACAACCTCAACATTGAAAAAGAACAAGAACCTCAACATTGAAAAACACCAACAAATTCAACAGCAACCTCTATATTGAAAAACACCAACAAATTCAACAACAAACTCAAGATTGAAAAACACCAACAAATTCAACAACCTCAACATTGAAAAACAACAACAACCTCGAAATTGAAAAACACCAACAAATTCAACAACAACCTCAGCATTGAAAAACACCAACAAATTCAACAACAACCTCAACATTGAAAAGCAACAATAACATCAACATTGAAAAACACCAACACATTCAACAACAACTTCAACATTGAAAAACAACAACAACCTCAACATTGAAAAACACCAACAAATTCAACAACAACCTCAACATTGAAAAACAACAACAACCTCAACATTGAAAAACACCAACAAATTCAACAATAACCTCAACATTGAAAAACAACAACAACCTCAACATTGAAGAACACCAACAAATTCAACCACAACCTCAACATTGAAAAACACCAACAAATTCAACAACAACCTCAACATTGAAAAACAACAACAACCTCAACATTGAAAAACACCAACAAATTCAACAACATCCTCAACATTAAAAAACAACAACAACCTCAACATTGAAAAACACCAACAAATTCAACAACAACCTCAACATTGAAAAACACCAACAAATTCAACAACAACTTCAGCATTGAAAAACAACAACAACCTCATCATTGAAAAATACCAACAAATTCAACAACAACCTCAACATTGAAAAACAACAACAACCTCAACATTGAAAAACACCAACAAATTCAACAACAACTTCAACATTGACAAACACCAACAAATTCAACAACAACCTCGAAATTGAAAAACACCAACAAATTCAACAACAACCTCAACATTGAAAAACAACAACAACCTCAACATTGAAAAACACCAACAAATTCAACAACAACCTCAACATTGAAAAACAACAACAACCTCAACATTGAAAAACACCAACAAATTCAACAAAAAATTCAACATTGAAAAACACCAACAAATTCAACAACAACCTCAACTTTGAAAAACAACAACAACCTCATCATGGAAAAACACCAACAAATTCAACAACAACCTCAACATTGAAAAACAACAACATCCTCAAAATTGAAAAACACCAACATATTCAACAACAACCCCAACATTTAAAAACAACAACAACCTCAACATTGAAAAACAACAACAACCTCAACATTGAAAAACACCCACATATTCAACAACAACCTCAACATTGAAAAACAACAACAAACTCAACATTGAAAAACACCAACAAATTCAACAACAACCTCAACATTGAAAAACAACAACAACCTCAACATTGAAAAATACCAACAAATTCAACAACAACCTCAACATTGAAAAACAACAACAACATCAACATTGAAAAACACCAACAAATTCAACAACAACCTCAACATTGAAAAACACCAACAAATTCAACAACAACCTCAACATTGAAAAACAACAACAACCTCAACATTGAAAAACACCAACAAATTCAACAACAACCTCAACATTGTAAAACAACAACAACCTCAACATTGAAAAACACCAACAAATTCAACAAAAACTTCAACATTGAAAAACACCAACAAATTCAACAACAACCTCGAAATTGAAAAACACCAACAAATTCAACAACAACTTCAACATTGAAAAACACCAACAAATTCAACAACAACCTCGCCATTGAAAAACACCATCAAATTAAACAACAACCTCAACATTGAAAAACACCAACAACATCAAAATTGAAAAAACACCAACAAATTCAACAACAACCTCAACATTTAAAAACAACAACAATCTCAACATTGAAAAACACCAACAAATTCAACAACAACCTGAACATTGAAAAACACCAACAAATTCAACAAAAACCTCAACATTGAAAAACAATAACAAACTCAACAACAACCTCAACATTGAAAAAGAACAACAACCTCAACATTGAAAAACACCAACAAATTCAACAGCAACCTCTACATTGAAAAACACCAACAAATTCAACAACAAACTCAAGATTGAAAAACACCAACAAATTCAACAACCTCAACATTGAAAAACAACAACAACCTCGGCATTGAAAAACACCAACAAATTCAACAACAACCTCAACATTGAAAAACACCAACAAATTCAACAACAACCTCAACATTGAAAAACAACAACAACCTCAACATTGAAAAACACCAACACATTCAACAACAACCTCAACATTGAAAAACAACAACAACCTCAACATTGAAAAACACCAACAAATTCAACAACAACCTCAACATTGAAAAACAACAACAATCTCAACATTGAAAAACACCAACAAATTCAACAACAACCTCAACATTGAAAAACAACAACAACCTCAACATTGAAAAACACCAACAAATTCAACAAAAAATTCAACTTTGAAAAACAACAACACCTCATCATGGAAAAACACCAACAAATTCAACAACAACCTCAAAATTGAAAAAAAACAACATCCTCAAAATTGAAAAACACCAACAAATACAACAACAACCCCAACATTTAAAAACGACAACAACCTCAACATTGAAAAACACCAACAAATTCAACAACAACCTCAACATTGAAAAACAACAACAATCTCAACATTGAAAAACACCAACAAATTCAACAACAAGCTCAACATTGAAAAACACCAACAAATTCAACAACAACCTCAACATTGAAAAACAACAACAACCTCAACATTGAAAAACACCAACAAATTCAACAACAACCTCAAAATTGAAAAACAACAACAACCTCAACATTGAAAAACACCAACAAATTCAACAAAAACTTCAACATTGAAAAACACCAACAAATTCAACAACAACCTCGAAATTGAAAAACACCAACAAATTCAACAACAACTTCAACATTGAAAAACACCAACAAATTCAACAACAACCTCGACATTGAAAAACACAATCAAATTAAACAACAACCTCAACATTGAAAAACACCAACAACATCAAAATTGAAAAAACACCAACAAATTCAACAACAACCTCAACATTTAAAAACAACAACAACCTCAACATTGAAAAACACCAACAAATTCAACAACAACCTGAACATTGAAAAACACCAACAAATTCAACAAAAACCTCAACATTGAAAAACAATAACAAACTCAACAACAACCTCAACATTGAAAAAGAACAACAACCTCAACATTGAAAAACACCAACAAATTCAACAGCAACCTCTACATTGAAAAACACCAACAAATTCAACAACAAACTCAAGATTGTAAAACACCAACAAATTCAGCAACCTCAACATTGAAAAACAACAACAACCTCGACATTGAAAAACACCAACAAATTCAACAACAACCTCAACATTGAAAAACACCAACAAATTCAACAACAACCTCAACATTGAAAAACAACAACAACCTCAACATTGAAAAACACCAACACATTCAACAACAACCTCAACATTGAAAAACAACAACAACCTCAACATTGAAAAACACCAACAAATTCAACAACAACCTCAACATTGAAAAACAACAACAATCTCAACATTGAAAAACACCAACAAATTCAACAACAACCTCAACATTGAAAAACACCAACAAATTCAACAACAACCTCAGCATTGAAAAACAACAACAACCTCAACATTGAAAAATACCAACAAATTCAACAACAACCTCAACATTGAAAAACAACAACAACCTCATCATTGAAAAACACCAACAAATTCAACAAGAACTTCAACATTGACCAACACCAACAAATTCAACAACAACCTCGAAATTGAAAAACACCAACAAATTCAACAACAACCTCAACATTGAAAAACAACAACAACCTCAACATTGAAAAACACCAACAAATCCAACAACAACCTCAACATTGAAAAACAACAACAACCTCAACATTGAAAAACACCAACAAATTCAACGAAAAATTCAACTTTGAAAAACAACAACACCTCATCATGGAAAAACACCAACAAATTCAACAACAACCTCAAAATTGAAAAAAAACAACATCCTCAAAATTGAAAAACACCAACAAATTCAACAACAACCCCAACATTTAAAAACAACAACAACCTCAACATTGAAAAACACCAACAAATTCAACAACAACCTCAACATTGAAAAAGAACAACAATCTCAACATTGAAAAACACCAAGAAATTCAACAACAACCTCAACATTGAAAAACACCAACAAATTCAACAACAACCTCAACATTGAAAAACAACAACAACCTCAACATTGAAAAACACCAACAAATTCAACAACAACCTCAAAATTGAAAAACAACAACAACCTCAACATTGAAAAACACCAACAAATTCAACAACAACCTCAACATTGAAAAACACCAACAAATTCAACAACAACCTCAGCATTGAAAAACAACAACAACCTCAACATTGAAAAATACCAACAACTTCAACAACAACCTCAACATTGAAAAACAGCAACAACCTCAACATTGAAAAACACCAACAAATTCAACAACAACCTCAACATTGAAAAACAACAACAACGTCAACATTGAAAAACACCAACAAATTCAACAACAACCTCAACATTGAAAAACACCAACAAATTCAACAACAACCTCGACATTGAAAAAGACCATCAAATTCAACAACAACCTCAACGTTGAAAAGCACCAACAACCTCAAAATTGAAAAAACACCAACAAATTCAACAACAACCTCAACATTTAAAAACAACAACAACCTCAACATTGAAAAACACCAACAAATTCAACAACAACCTCAACATTGAAAAACACCAACAAATTCAACAAAAACCTCAACATTGAAAAACAATAACAAACTCAACAACAACCTCAACATTGAAAAAGAACAACAACCTCAACATTGAAAAACACCAACAATTTCAACAACAACCTCTACATTGAAAAACACCAACAAATTCAACAACAAACTCAAGATTGAAAAACACCAACAAATTCAACAACCTCAACATTGAAAAAGTACAACAACCTCAACATTGAAAAACACCAACAAATTCAACAACAACCTCAACATTGAAAAACACCCAAAAATTCAACAACAACCTCAACATTGAAAAACAACAACAACCTCAACATTGAAAAACACCAACACATTCAACAACAACCTCAACATTGAAAAACAACAACAACCTCAACATTGAAAAACACCAACAAATTCAACAACAACCTCAACATTGAAAAACAACAACAATCTCAACATTGAAAAACACCAACAAATTCAACAACAACCTCAACATTGAAAAACAACAACAACCTCAACATTGAAGAACACCAACAAATTCAACAATAACCTCAACATTGAAAAACAACAACAACCTCAACATTGAAAAACACCAACACATTCAACAACAACCTCAACATTGAAAAACACCAACAAATTCAACAACCTCAACATTGAAAAACAACAACAACCTCAACATTGAAAAACACCAACAAATTCAACAACAACCTCAACATTGAAAAACAACAACAACCTCAACATTGAAAAACACCAACAAATTCAACAACAACCTCAACATTGAAAAACACCAACAAATTCAACAACAACCTCAGCATTGAAAAACAACAACAACCTCAACATTGAAAAATACCAACAAATTCAACAACAACCTCAACATTGAAAAACAACAACAACCTCAACATTGAAAAACACCAACAAATTCAACAACAACTTCAACATTGACAAACACCAACAAATTCAACAACAACCTCGAAATTGAAAAACACCAACAAATTCAACAACAACCTCAACATTGAAAAACAACAACAACCTCAACATTGAAAAACACTAACAAATTCAACAACAACCTCAACATTGAAAAACAACAACAACCTCAACATTGAAAATCACCAACAAATTCAAGAACAACCTCAACATTGAAAAACACCAACAAATTCAACAACAACCTCAACACTGAAAAACAACAACAACCTCAACATTGAAAAACACCAACAAATTCAACAACAACCTCAACATTGAAAAACAACAACAACCTCAACATTGAAAAACACCAACAAATTCAACAACAACCTCAACATTGAAAAACAACAACACCTCATCATGGAAAAACACCAACAAATTCAACAACAACCTCAAAATTGAAAAAAAACAACATCCTCAAAATTGAAAAACACCAACAAATTCAACAACAACCCCAACATTTAAAAACAACAACAACCTCAACATTGAAAAACACCAACAAATTCAACAACAACCTCAACATTGAAAAAGAACAACAATCTCAACATTGAAAAACACCAAGAAATTCAACAACAACCTCAACATTGAAAAACACCAACAAATTCAACAACAACCTCAACATTGAAAAACAACAACAACCTCAACATTGAAAAACACCAACAAATTCAACAACAACCTCAAAATTGAAAAACAACAACAACCTCAACATTGAAAAACACCAACAAATTCAACAACAACCTCAACATTGAAAAACACCAACAAATTCAACAACAACCTCAGCATTGAAAAACAACAACAACCTCAACATTGAAAAATACCAACAACTTCAACAACAACCTCAACATTGAAAAACAGCAACAACCTCAACATTGAAAAACACCAACAAATTCAACAACAACCTCAACATTGAAAAACAACAACAACGTCAACATTGAAAAACACCAACAAATTCAACAACAACCTCAACATTGAAAAACACCAACAAATTCAACAACAACCTCGACATTGAAAAAGACCATCAAATTCAACAACAACCTCAACGTTGAAAAGCACCAACAACCTCAAAATTGAAAAAACACCAACAAATTCAACAACAACCTCAACATTTAAAAACAACAACAACCTCAACATTGAAAAACACCAACAAATTCAACAACAACCTCAACATTGAAAAACACCAACAAATTCAACAAAAACCTCAACATTGAAAAACAATAACAAACTCAACAACAACCTCAACATTGAAAAAGAACAACAACCTCAACATTGAAAAACACCAACAATTTCAACAACAACCTCTACATTGAAAAACACCAACAAATTCAACAACAAACTCAAGATTGAAAAACACCAACAAATTCAACAACCTCAACATTGAAAAAGTACAACAACCTCAACATTGAAAAACACCAACAAATTCAACAACAACCTCAACATTGAAAAACACCCAAAAATTCAACAACAACCTCAACATCGAAAAACAACAACAACCTCAACATTGAAAAACACCAACACATTCAACAACAACCTCAACATTGAAAAACAACAACAACCTCAACATTGAAAAACACCAACAAATTCAACAACAACCTCAACATTGAAAAACAACAACAATCTCAACATTGAAAAACACCAACAAATTCAACAACAACCTCAACATTGAAAAACAACAACAACCTCAACATTGAAGAACACCAACAAATTCAACAATAACCTCAACATTGAAAAACAACAACAACCTCAACATTGAAAAACACCAACACATTCAACAACAACCTCAACATTGAAAAACACCAACAAATTCAACAACCTCAACATTGAAAAACAACAACAACCTCAACATTGAAAAACACCAACAAATTCAACAACAACCTCAACATTGAAAAACAACAACAACCTCAACATTGAAAAACACCAACAAATTCAACAACAACCTCAACATTGAAAAACACCAACAAATTCAACAACAACCTCAGCATTGAAAAACAACAACAACCTCAACATTGAAAAATACCAACAAATTCAACAACAACCTCAACATTGAAAAACAACAACAACCTCAACATTGAAAAACACCAACAAATTCAACAACAACTTCAACATTGACAAACACCAACAAATTCAACAACAACCTCGAAATTGAAAAACACCAACAAATTCAACAACAACCTCAACATTGAAAAACAACAACAACCTCAACATTGAAAAACACTAACAAATTCAACAACAACCTCAACATTGAAAAACAACAGCAACCTCAACATTGAAAATCACCAACAAATTCAAGAACAACCTCAACATTGAAAAACACCAACAAATTCAACAACAACCTCAACACTGAAAAACAACAACAACCTCAACATTGAAAAACACCAACAAATTCAACAACAACCTCAACATTGAAAAACAACAACAACCTCAACATTGAAAAACACCAACAAATTCAACAACAACCTCAACATTGAAAAACAACAACAAACTCAACATTGAAAAACACCAACAAATTCAACAACAACCTCAACATTGAAAAACAACAACAACCTCAACATTGAAAAACACCAACAAATTCAACAATAACCTCCACGTTGAAAAACAACAACAACCTCAACATTGAAAAACACCAACAAATTCAACAACAACCTCAACTTTGAAAAACACCAACAAATTCAACAACAACCTCAACATTGAAAAACAACAACAACCTCAACATTGAAAAACACCAACAAATTCAACAACCACATCAACATTGAAAAACAACAACAACCTCAACATTGAAAAACACCAACAAATTCAACAACAACCTCAACATTGAAAAACACCAACAAATTCAACAACAATCTCAGCATTGAAAAACAACAACAACCTCAACATTGAAAAACACCAACAAATTCAACAACAACCTCAACATTGAAAAACAACAACAACCTCAACATGAAAAACACCAACAAATTCAACAACAACTTCAACATTGACAAACACCAACAAATTCAACAACAACCTCGAAATTGAAAAACACCAACAAATTCAACAACAACCTCAACATTGAAAAACAACAACAACCTCAACATTGAAAAACACCAACAAATTCAACAACAACCTCAACATTGAAAAACAACAACAACCTCAACATTGAAAAACACCAACAAATTCAACAACAATCTCAACATTGAAAAACACCAACAAATTCAACAACAACCTCAACATTGAAAAACACCAACAAATTCAACAAACAACCTCAACATTGAAAACCACCAACAAATTCAACAACAACCTCAACATTGAAAAACACCAACAAATTCAACAACAAACTCAACATTGAAAAACACCAACAAATTCAACAACAACCTCAACATTGAAAAACAACAACAACCTCAACATTGAAAAACACCAGCAAATTCAACAACAACCTCAACATTGAAAAGCACCAACAAATTCAACAACAACCTCAACATTGAAAAACAACAACAACCTCAACATTGAAAAACACCAACAAATTCAACAATAACCTCAACATTGAAAAACAACAACAACCTCAACATTGAAAAACACCAACAAATTCAACAACAACCTCAACATTGAAAAACACCAAAAAATTCAACAACAACCTCAACATTGAAAAACAACAACAACCTCAACATTGAAAAACACCAACAAATTCAACAACAACCTCAACATTGAAAAACAACAACAACCTCAACATTGAAAAACACCAACAAATTCAACAACAACCTCAACATTGAAAAACAACAACAACCTCAACATTGAAAAACACCAACAAATTCAACAACAACCTCAACATTGAAAAACACCAACAAATTCAACAACAACCTCAGCATTGAAAAACAACAACAACCTCAACATTGAAAAATACCAACAAATTCAACAACAACCTCAACATTGAAAAACAACAACAACCTCAACATTGAAAAACACCAACAAATTCAACAACAACTTCAACATTGACAAACACCAACAAATTCAACAACAACCTCGAAATTGAAAAACACCAACAAATTCAACAACAACCTCAACATTGAAAAACAACAACAACCTCAACATTGAAAAACACTAACAAATTCAACAACAACCTCAACATTGAAAAACAACAACAACCTCAACATTGAAAATCACCAACAAATTCAAGAACAACCTCAACATTGAAAAACACCAACAAATTCAACAACAACCTCAACACTGAAAAACAACAACAACCTCAACATTGAAAAACACCAACAAATTCAACAACAACCTCAACATTGAAAAACAACAACAACCTCAACATTGAAAAACACCAACAAATTCAACAACAACCTCAACATTGAAAAACAACAACAAACTCAACATTGAAAAACACCAACAAATTCAACAACAACCTCAACATTGAAAAACAACAACAACCTCAACATTGAAAAACACCAACAAATTCAACAATAACCTCCACGTTGAAAAACAACAACAACCTCAACATTGAAAAACACCAACAAATTCAACAACAACCTCAACTTTGAAAAACACCAACAAATTCAACAACAACCTCAACATTGAAAAACAACAACAACCTCAACATTGAAAAACACCAACAAATTCAACAACCACATCAACATTGAAAAACAACAACAACCTCAACATTGAAAAACACCAACAAATTCAACAACAACCTCAACATTGAAAAACACCAACAAATTCAACAACAATCTCAGCATTGAAAAACAACAACAACCTCAACATTGAAAAACACCAACAAATTCAACAACAACCTCAACATTGAAAAACAACAACAACCTCAACATGAAAAACACCAACAAATTCAACAACAACTTCAACATTGACAAACACCAACAAATTCAACAACAACCTCGAAATTGAAAAACACCAACAAATTCAACAACAACCTCAACATTGAAAAACAACAACAACCTCAACATTGAAAAACACCAACAAATTCAACAACAACCTCAACATTGAAAAACAACAACAACCTCAACATTGAAAAACACCAACAAATTCAACAACAATCTCAACATTGAAAAACACCAACAAATTCAACAACAACCTCAACATTGAAAAACACCAACAAATTCAACAAACAACCTCAACATTGAAAACCACCAACAAATTCAACAACAACCTCAACATTGAAAAACACCAACAAATTCAACAACAAACTCAACATTGAAAAACACCAACAAATTCAACAACAACCTCAACATTGAAAAACAACAACAACCTCAACATTGAAAAACACCAGCAAATTCAACAACAACCTCAACATTGAAAAGCACCAACAAATTCAACAACAACCTCAACATTGAAAAACAAAAACAACCTCAACATTGAAAAACACCAACAAATTCAACAACAACCTCAACATTGAAAAGCAACAACAAACTCAACATTGAAAAACACCAACAAATTCAACAACAACCTCAACATTGAAAAACAACAACAACCTCAACATTGAAAAACACCAACAAATTCAACAATAACCTCAACATTGAAAAACAACAACAACCTCAACATTGAAAAACACCAACAAATTCAACAACAACCTCAACATTGAAAAACACCAAAAAATTCAACAACAACCTCAACATTGAAAAACAACAACAACCTCAACATTGAAAAACACCAACAAATTCAACAACAACCTCAACATTGAAAAACAACAACAACCTCAACATTGAAAAACACCAACAAATTCAACAACAACCTCAACATTGAAAAACACCAACAAATTCAACAACAACCTCAACATTGAAAAACACCAACAAATTCAACAACAACCTCAACATTGAAAAACAACAACAATCTCAACATTGAAAAACACCAACAAATTCAACAACAACCTCAACATTGAAAAACACCAACAAATTCAACAACAACCTCAGCATTGAAAAACAACAACAACCTCAACATTGAAAAATACCAACAAATTCAACAACAACCTCAACATTGAAAAACAACAACAACCTCATCATTGAAAAACACCAACAAATTCAACAACAACTTCAACATTGACCAACACCAACAAATTCAACAACAACCTCGAAATTGAAAAACACCAACAAATTCAACAACAACCTCAACATTGAAAAACAACAACAATCTCAACATTGAAAAACACCAACAAATTCAACAACAACCTCAACATTGAAAAACACCAACAAATTCAACAACAACCTCAACATTGAAAAACAACAACAATCTCAACATTGAAAAACACCAACAAATTCAACAACAACCTCAACATTGAAAAACACCAACAAATTCAACAACAACCTCAACATTGAAAAACAACAACAACCTCAACATTGAAAAACACCAACAAATTCAACAACAACCTCAAAATTGAAAAACAACAACAACCTCAACATTGAAAAACACCAACAAATTCAACAACAACCTCAACATTGAAAAACACCAACAAATTCAACAACAACCTCAGCATTGAAAAACAACAACAACCTCAACATTGAAAAATACCAACAAATTCAACAACAACCTCAACATTGAAAAACAACAACAAACTCATCATTGAAAAACACCAACAAATTCAACAACAACTTCAACATTGACCAACACCAACAAATTGAACAACAACCTCGAAATTGAAAAACACCAACAAATTCAACAACAACCTCAACATTGAAAAACAACAACAACCTCAACATTGAAAAACACCAACAAATTCAACAACAACCTCAACATTGAAAAACAACAACAACCTCAACATTGAAAAACACCAACAAATTCAACAAAAAATTCAACTTTGAAAAACAACAACAACCTCATCATGGAAAAACACCAACAAATTCAACAACAACCTCAACATTGAAAAAAAACAACATCCTCAAAATTGAAAAACACCAACAAATTCAACAACAACCCCAACATTTAAAAACAACAACAACCTCAACATTGAAAAACAACAACAACCTCAACGTTGAAAAACACCAACATATTCAACAACAACCTCAACATTGAAAAACAACAACAACCTCAACATTGAAAAACACCAACAAATTCAACAACAACCTCAACATTGAAAAACACCAACAAATTCAACAACAACCTCAACATTGAAAAACAACAACAATCTCAACATTGAAAAACACCAACAAATTCAACAACAACCTCAACATTGAAAAACACCAACAAATTCAACAACAACCTCAGCATTGAAAAACAACAACAACCTCAACATTGAAAAATACCAACAAATTCAACAACAACCTCAACATTGAAAAACAACAACAACCTCATCATTGAAAAACACCAACAAATTCAACAACAACTTCAACATTGACCAACACCAACAAATTCAACAACAACCTCGAAATTGAAAAACACCAACAAATTCAACAACAACCTCAACATTGAAAAACAACAACAATCTCAACATTGAAAAACACCAACAAATTCAACAACAACCTCAACATTGAAAAACACCAACAAATTCAACAACAACCTCAACATTGAAAAACAACAACAATCTCAACATTGAAAAACACCAACAAATTCAACAACAACCTCAACATTGAAAAACACCAACAAATTCAACAACAACCTCAACATTGAAAAACAACAACAACCTCAACATTGAAAAACACCAACAAATTCAACAACAACCTCAAAATTGAAAAACAACAACAACCTCAACATTGAAAAACACCAACAAATTCAACAACAACCTCAACATTGAAAAACACCAACAAATTCAACAACAACCTCAGCATTGAAAAACAACAACAACCTCAACATTGAAAAATACCAACAAATTCAACAACAACCTCAACATTGAAAAACAACAACAAACTCATCATTGAAAAACACCAACAAATTCAACAACAACTTCAACATTGACCAACACCAACAAATTGAACAACAACCTCGAAATTGAAAAACACCAACAAATTCAACAACAACCTCAACATTGAAAAACAACAACAACCTCAACATTGAAAAACACCAACAAATTCAACAACAACCTCAACATTGAAAAACAACAACAACCTCAACATTGAAAAACACCAACAAATTCAACAACAACCCCAACATTTAAAAACAACAACAACCTCAACATTGAAAAACAACAACAACCTCAACGTTGAAAAACACCAACATATTCAACAACAACCTCAACATTGAAAAACAACAACAAACTCAACATTGAAAAACACCAACAAATTCAACAACAACCTCAACATTGAAAAACAACAACAACCTCAACATTGAAAAACACCAACAAATTCAACAACAACCTCAACATTGAAAAACACGAACAAATTCAACAACAACCTCAACATTGAAAAACAGCAACAACCTCAACATTGAAAAACACCAACAAATTCAACAACAACCTCAACATTGAAAAACACCAACAAATTCAACAACAACCTCGACATTGAAAAAGACCATCAAATTCAACAACAACCTCAACGTTGAAAAGCACCAACAACCTCAAAATTGAAAAAACACCAACAAATTCAACAACAACCTCAACATTTAAAAACAACAACAACCTCAACATTGAAAAACACCAACAAATTCAACAACAACCTCAACATTGAAAAACACCAACAAATTCAACAAAAACCTCAACATTGAAAAACAATAACAAACTCAACAACAACCTCAACATTGAAAAAGAACAACAACCTCAACATTGAAAAACACCAACAAATTCAACAACAACCTCTACATTGAAAAACACCAACAAATTCAACAACAAACTCAAGATTGAAAAACACCAACAAATTCAACAACACCAACATTGAAAAAGTACAACAACCTCAACATTGAAAAACACAAACAAATTCAACAACAACCTCAACATTGAAAAACACCCAAAAATTCAACAACAACCTCAACATTGAAAAACAACAACAACCTCAACATTGAAAAACACCAACACATTCAACAACAACCTCAACATTGAAAAACAACAACAACCTCAACATTGAAAAACACCAACAAATTCAACAACAACCTCAACATTGAAAAACAACAACAATCTCAACATTGAAAAACACCAACAAATTCAACAACAACCTCAACATTGAAAAACAACAACAACCTCAACATTGAAGAACACCAACAAATTCAACAATAACCTCAACATTGAAAAAAAACAACAACCTCAACATTGAAAAACACCAGCACATTCAACAACAACCTCAACATTGAAAAACACCAACAAATTCAACAACAACCTCAACATTGAAAAACAACAACAACCTCAACATTGAAAAACACCAACAAATTCAACAACAACCTCAACATTGAAAAACAACAACAACCTCAACATTGAAAAACACCAACAAATTCAACAACAACCTCAACATTGAAAAAAACCAACAAATTCAACAACAACCTCAGCATTGAAAAACAACAACAACCTCAACATTGAAAAATACCAACAAATTCAACAACAACCTCAACATTGAAAAACAACAACAACCTCAACATTGAAAAACACCAACAAATTCAACAACAACTTCAACATTGACAAACACCAACAAATTCAACAACAACCTCGAAATTGAAAAACACCAACAAATTCAACAACAACCTCAACATTGAAAAACAACAACAACCTCAACATTGAAAAACACCAACAAATTCAACAACAACCTCAACATTGAAAAACAACAACAACCTCAACATTGAAAAACACCAACAAATTCAACAACAACCTCAACATTGAAAAACACCAAAAAATTCAACAACAACCTCAACACTGAAAAACAACAACAACCTCAACATTGAAAAACACCAACAAATTCAACAACAACCTCAACATTGAAAAACAACAACAACCTCAACATTGAAAAACACCAACAAATTCAACAACAACCTCAACATTGAAAAACAACAACAAACTCAACATTGAAAAACACCAACAAATTCAACAACAACCTCAACATTGAAAAACAACAACAACCTCAGCATTGAAAAACACCAACAAATTCAACAATAACCTCCACGTTGAAAAACAACAACAACCTCAACATTGAAAAACACCAACAAATTCAACAACAACCTCAACATTGAAAAACACCAACAAATTCAACAACAACCTCAACATTGAAAAACAACAACAACCTCAACATTGAAAAACACCAACAAATTCAACAACCACATCAACATTGAAAAACAACAACAACCTCAACATTGAAAAACACCAACAAATTCAACAACAACCTCAACATTGAAAAACACCAACAAATTCAACAACAATCTCAGCATTGAAAAACAACAACAACCTCAACATTGAAAAACACCAACAAATTCAACAACAACCTCAACATTGAAAAACAACAACAACCTCAACATGGAAAAACACCAACAAATTCAACAAAAACTTCAACATTGACAAACACCAACAAATTCAACAACAACCTCGAAATTGAAAAACACCAACAAATTCAACAACAACCTCAACATTGAAAAACAACAACAACCTCAACATTGAAAAACACCAACAAATTCATCAACAACCTCAACATTGAAAAACAACAACAACCTCAACATTGAAAAACACCAACAAATTCAACAACAATCTAAACATTGAAAAACACCAACAAATGCAACAACAACCTCAACATTGAAAAACAGCAACAACCTCAACATTGAAAAACACCAACAAATTCAACAAACAACCTCAACATTGAAAAACACCAACAAATTCAACAACAACCTCAACATTGAAAAACACCAACAAATTCAACAACAAACTCAACATTGAAAAACACCAACAAATTCAACAACAACCTCAACATTGAAAAACAACAACAACCTCAACATTGAAAAACACCAACAAATTCAACAACAACCTCAACATTGAAAAGCACCAACAAATTCAACAACAACCTCAACATTGAAAAACAAAAACAACCTCAACATTGAAAAACACCAACAAATTCAACAACAACCTCAACATTGAAAAGCAACAACAAACTCAACATTGAAAAACA
The DNA here is from genome assembly GCA_026770705.1 of Isurus oxyrinchus. Classification (NCBI taxonomy): domain Eukaryota; kingdom Metazoa; phylum Chordata; class Chondrichthyes; order Lamniformes; family Lamnidae; genus Isurus; species Isurus oxyrinchus. Next base: position 38,665 of record JANJGN010002183.1, read on the forward strand.
CCAACAAATTCAACAACAACCTCAACATTGAAAAACAACAACAACCTCAACATTGAAAAACACCAACAAATTCAACAATAACCTCAACATTGAAAAACAACAACAACCTCAACATTGAAAAACACCAACAAATTCAACAACAACCTCAACATTGAAAAACACCAACAAATTCAACAACAACCTCAACATTGAAAAACAACAACAACCTCAACATTGAAAAACACCAACAAATTCAACAACAACCTCAACATTGAAAAACAACAACAACCTCAACATTGAAAAACACCAACAAATTCAACAACCTCAACATTGAAAAACACCAACAAATTCAACAACAACCTCAGCATTGAAAAACAACAACAATCTCAACATTGAAAAACACCAACAAATTCAGAACAACCTCAACATTGAAAAACAGCAACAACCTCAACATTGAAAAACACCAACAAATTCAACAACAACTTCAACATTGAAAAACACCAACAAATTCAACAACAACCTCGAAATTGAAAAACACCAACAAATTCAACAACAACCTCAACATTGAAAAACAACAACAACCTCAACATTGAAAAACACCAACAAATTCATCAACAACCTCAACATTGAAAAACAACAACAACCTCAACATTGAAAAACACCAACAAATTCAACAACAATCTCAACATTGAAAAACACCAACAAATGCAACAACAACCTCAACATTGAAAAACAGCAACAACCTCAACATTGAAAAACACCAACAAATTCAACAAACAACCTCAACATTGAAAAACACCAACAAATTCAACAACAACCTCAACATTGAAAAACACCAACAAATTCAACAACAAACTCAACATTGAAAAACACCAACAAATTCAACAGCAACCTCAACATTGAAAAACAACAACAACCTCAACATTGAAAAACACCAACAAATTCAACAACAACCTCAACATTGAAAAGCACCAACAAATTCAACAACAACCTCAACATTGAAAAACAAAAACAACCTCAACATTGAAAAACACCAACAAATTCAACAACAACCTCAACATTGAAAAGCAACAACAAACTCAACATTGAAAAACACCAACAAATTCAACAACAACCTCAACATTGAAAAACAACAACAACCTCAACATTGAAAAACACCAACAAATTCAACAATAACCTCAACATTGAAAAACAACAACAACCTCAACATTGAAAAACACCAACAAATTCAACAACAACCTCAACATTGAAAAACACCAACAAATTCAACAACAACCTCAACATTGAAAAACAACAACAACCTCAACATTGAAAAACACCAACAAATTCAACAACAACCTCAACATTGAAAAACAACAACAACCTCAACATTGAAAAACACCAACAAATTCAACAACCTCAACATTGAAAAACACCAACAAATTCAACAACAACCACAGCATTGAAAAACAACAACAACCTCAACATTGAAAAACACCAACAAATTCAGAACAACCTCAACATTGAAAAACAGCAACAACCTCAACATTGAAAAACACCAACAAATTCAACAACAACTTCAACATTGAAAAACACCAACAAATTCAACAACAACCTCGAAATTGAAAAACACCAACAAATTCAACAACAACCTCAACATTGAAAAACAACAACAACCTCAACATTGACAAACACCAACAAATTCAACAAAGACCTCAACATTGAAAAACAACAACAACCTCAACATTGAAAAACACCAACAAATTCAACAACAACCTCAACATTTAAAAACACCAACAAATTCAACAACAACCTCAACATTGAAAAACAACAACAATCTCAACAATGAAAAACACCATCAAATTCAACAACAACCTCAACATTGAAAAACAGCAACAACCTCAACATTGAAAAACACCAACAAATTCAACAACAACCTCAACATTGAAAAACACCAACAAATTCAACAACAACCTCAACATTGAAAAACACCAATAAATTCAACAACAACCTCAACATTGAAAAGCAACAACAAACTCAACATTGAAAAACACCAACAAATTCAACAACTACCTCAACATTGAAAAACAACAACAACCTCAACATTGAAAAACACCAACAAATTCAACAATAACCTCAACATTGAAAAACAACAACAACCTCAACATTGAAAAACACCAAAAAATTCAACAACAACCTCAACATTGAAAAACACCAACAAATTCAACAACAACCTCAACATTGAAAAACAACAACAACCTCAACATTGAAAAACACCAACAAATTCAACAACAACCTCAACATTGAAAAACAACAACAACCTCAACATTGAAAAACACCAACAAATTCAACAAAAAATTGAACTTTGAAAAACAACAACAACCTCATCATGGAAAAACACCAACAAATTCAACAACAACCTCAACATTGAAAAACAACAACATCCTCAAAATTGAAAAAGACCAACAAATTCAACAACAACCCCAACATTTAAAAACAACAACAACCTCAACATTGAAAAACAACAACAAACTCAACGTTGAAAAACACCAACATATTCAACAACAACCTCAACATTGAAAAACAACAACCTCAACATTGAAAAACCCCAACAAATTCAACAGCAACCTCAACATTGAAAAACAACAACAACCTCAACATTGAAAAACACCAACAAATTCAACAACAACTTCAACATTGAAAAACACCAACAAATTCAACAACAAACTCAACATTGAAAAACAACAACAACCTCAACATTGAAAAACACCAACAAATTCAACAATAACCTCAACATTGAAAAACAACAACAACCTCAACATTGAAAAACACCAACAAATTCAACAACAACCTCAACATTGAAAAACACCAACAAATTCAACAACAACCTCAACATTGAAAAACAACAACAACCTCAACATTGAAAAACACCAACAAATTCAACAACAACCTAAACATTGAAAAACAACAACAACCTCAACATTGAAAAACACCAACAAATTCAACAACCTCAACATTGAAAAACACCAACAAATTCAACAACAACCTCAGCATTGAAAAACAACAACAACCTCAACATTGAAAAACACCAACAAATTCAGAACAACCTCAACATTGAAAAACAGCAACAACCTCAACATTGAAAAACACCAACAAATTCAACAACAACTTCAACATTGAAAAACACCAACAAATTCAACAACAACCTCGAAATTGAAAAACACCAACAAATTCAACAACAACCTCAACATTGAAAAACAACAACAACCTCAACATTGACAAACACCAACAAATTCAACAAAAACCTCAACATTGAAAAACAACAACAACCTCAACATTGAAAAACACCAACAAATTCAACAACAACCTCAACATTTAAAAACACCAACAAATTCAACAACAACCTCAACATTGAAAAACAACAACAATCTCAACAATGAAAAACACCAACAAATTCAACAACAACCTCAACATTGAAAAACAGCAACAACCTCAACATTGAAAAACACCAACAAATTCAACAACAACCTCAACATTGAAAAACACCAACAAATTCAACAACAACCTCAACATTGAAAAACACCAATAAATTCAACAACAACCTCAACATTGAAAAGCAACAACAAACTCAACATTGAAAAACACCAACAAATTCAACAACTACCTCAACATTGAAAAACAACAACAACCTCAACATTGAAAAACACCAACAAATTCAACAATAACCTCAACATTGAAAAACAACAACAACCTCAACATTGAAAAACACCAAAAAATTCAACAACAACCTCAACATTGAAAAACACCAACAAATTCAACAACAACCTCAACATTGAAAAACAACAACAACCTCAACATTGAAAAACACCAACAAATTCAACAACAACCTCAACATTGAAAAACAACAACAACCTCAACATTGAAAAACACCAACAAATTCAACAAAAAATTGAACTTTGAAAAACAACAACAACCTCATCATGGAAAAACACCAACAAATTCAACAACAACCTCAACATTGAAAAACAACAACATCCTCAAAATTGAAAAAGACCAACAAATTCAACAACAACCCCAACATTTAAAAACAACAACAACCTCAACATTGAAAAACAACAACAACCTCAACGTTGAAAAACACCAACATATTCAACAACAACCTCAACATTGAAAAACAACAACCTCAACATTGAAAAACCCCAACAAATTCAACAGCAACCTCAACATTGAAAAACAACAACAACCTCAACATTGAAAAACACCAACAAATTCAACAACAACTTCAACATTGAAAAACACCAACAAATTCAACAACAAACTCAACATTGAAAAACAACAACAACCTCAACATTGAAAAACACCAACAAATTCAACAACAACCTCAACATTGAAAAACAAAAACAACGTCAACATTGAAAAACACCAACAAATTCAACAACAACCTCAACATTGAAAAACACCAACAAATTCAACAACAACCTCAACATTGAAAAACAACAACAACCTCAACATTGAAAAACACCAACAAATTCATCAAAAACTTCAACATTGAAAAACACCAACAAATTCAACAACAACCTCGAAATTGAAAAACACCAACAAATTCAACAACAACTTCAACATTGAAAAACAACAACAACCTCAACATTGAAAAACACCAACAAATTCAACAACAACTTCAACATTGAAAAACACCAACAAATTCAACAACAAACTCAACATTGAAAAACAACAACAACCTCAACATTGAAAAACACCAACAAATTCAACAACAACCTCAACATTGAAAAAAAAACTTCAACATTGAAAAACACCAACAAATTCAACAACTACCTGAACATTGAAAAACAACAACAACCTCAACATTGAAAAACACCAACAAATTCATCAAAAACTTCAACATTGAAAAACACCAACAAATTCAACAACAACCTCGAAATTGAAAAACACCAACAAATTCAACAACAACCTCAACATTGAAAAACAACAACAACCTCAACATTGAAAAACACCAACAAATTCAACAACAACTTCAACATTGAAAAACACCAACAAATTCAACAACAAACTCAACATTGAAAAACAACAACAACCTCAACATTGAAAAACACCAACAAATTCAACAACAACCTCAACATTGAAAAACAAAAACAACGTCAACATTGAAAAACACCAACAAATTCAACAACAACCTCAACATTGAAAAACACCAACAAATTCAACAACAACCTCAACATTGAAAAACAACAACAACCTCAACATTGAAAAACACCAACAAATTCATCAAAAACTTCAACATTGAAAAACACCAACAAATTCAACAACAACCTCGAAATTGAAAAACACCAACAAATTCAACAACAACTTCAACATTGAAAAACACCAACAAATTCAACAACAACCTCGACATTGAAAAACACGATCAAATTCAACAACAACCTCAACATTGAAAAGCACCAACAACCTCAAAATTGAAAAAACACCAACAAATTCAACAACAACCTCAACATTTAAAAACAACAACAACCTCAACATTGAAAAACACCAACAAATTCAACAACAACCTCAACATTGAAAAACACCAACAAATTCAACAAAAACCTCAACATTGAAAAACAATAACAAACTCAACAACAACCTCAACATTGAAAAAGAACAACAACCTCAACATTGAAAAACACCAACAAATTCAACAACAACCTCAACATTGAAAAACACCAACAAATTCAACAACAAACTCAAGTTTGAAAAACACCAACAAATTCAACAACATCAACATTGAAAAACAACAACAACCTCAACATTGAAAAACACCAACAAATTCAACAACAACCTCAACATTGAAAAACACCAACAAATTCAACAACAACCTCAACATTTAAAAACACCAACAAATTCAACAACAACCTCAACATTGAAAAACACCAACAAATTCAACAACAACCTCAACATTGAAAAACAACAACAACCTCAACATTGAAAAACACCAACAAATTCAACAACAACCTCAACATTGAAAAACACCAACAAATTCAACAACAACCTCAACACTGAAAAACAACAACAACCTCAACATTGAAAAACACCAACAAATTCAACAACAACCTCAACATTGAAAAACAACAACAACCTCAACATTGAAAAACACCAACAAATTCAACAACAACCTCAACATTGAAAAACAACAACAAACTCAACATTGAAAAACAGCAACAAATTCAACAACAACCTCAACATTGAAAAACAACAACAACCTCAACATTGAAAAACACCAACAAATTCAACAATAACCTCCACGTTGAAAAACAACAACAACCTCAACATTGAAAAACACCAACAAATTCAACAACAACCTCAACATTGAAAAACACCAACAAATTCAACAACAACCTCAACATTGAAAAACAACAACAACCTCAACATTGAAAAACACCAACAAATTCAACAACCACATCAACATTGAAAAACAACAACAACCTCAACATTGAAAAACACCAACAAATTCAACAACAACCTCAACATTGAAAAACACCAACAAATTCAACAACAATCTCAGCATTGAAAAACAACAACAACCTCAACATTGAAAAACACCAACAAATTCAACAACAACCTCAACATTGAAAAACAACAACAACCTCAACATTGAAAAACACCAACAAATTCAACAACAACTTCAACATTGACAAACACCAACAAATTCAACAACAACCTCGAAATTGAAAAACACCAACAAATTCAACAACAACCTCAACATTGAAAAACAACAACAACCTCAACATTGAAAAACACCAACAAATTCAACAACAACCTCAACATTGAAAAACAACAACAACCTCAACATTGAAAAACACCAGCAAATTCAACAACAATCTCAACATTGAAAAACACCAACAAATTCAACCACAACCTCAACATTGAAAAACAGCAACAACCTCAACATTGAAAAACACCAACAAATTCAACAAACAACCTCAACATTGAAAAACACCAACAAATTCAACAACAACCTCAACATTGAAAAACACCAACAAATTCAACAACAAACTCAACATTGAAAAACTCCAACAAATTCAACAACAACCTCAACATTGAAAAACAACAACAACCTCAACATTGAAAAACACCAACAAATTCAACAACAACCTCAACATTGAAAAGCACCAACAAATTCAACAACAACCTCAACATTGAAAAACAAAAACAACCTCAACATTGAAAAACAGCAACAAATTCAACAACAACCTCAACATTGAAAAGCAACAACAAACTCAACATTGAAAAACACCAACATATTCCACAACAACCTCAACACTGAAAAACAACAACAACCTCAACATTGAAAAACACCAACAAATTCAACAATAACCTCAACATTGAAAAACAACAACAACCTCAACATTGAAAAACACCAACAAATTCAACAACAACCTCAACATTGAAAAACACCAACAAATTCAACAACAACCTCAACATTGAAAAACAACAACAACCTCAACATTGAAAAACACCAACAAATTCAACAACAACCTCAACATTGAAAAACAACCACAACCTCAACATTGAAAAACACCAACAAATTCAACAACAACCTCAACATTGAAAAACACCAACAAATTCAACAACAACCTCAACATTGAAAAACACCAACAAATTCAACAACAACCTCAACATTGAAAAACACCAACAAATTCAACAACAACCTCAACATTGAAAAGCAACAACAACTCAACATTGAAAAACACCATCAAATTCAACAACAACCTCAACATTGAAAAACAACAACAACCTCAACATTGAAAAACACCAACAAATTCAACAATATCCTCAACATTGAAAAACAACAACAACCTCAACATTGAAAAACACCAACAAATTCAACAGCAACCTCAACATTGAAAAACACCAACAAATTCAACAACAACCTCAACATTGAAAAACAACAACAACCTCAGCATTGAAAAACACCAACAAATTCAACAACAACCTCAACATTGAAAAACAACAACAACCTCAACATTGAAAAACACCAACAAATTCAACAACAACCTCAACATTGAAAAACACCAACAAATTCAACAACAACCTCAACATTGAAAAACACCAACAAATTCAACAACAACCTCAGCATTGAAAAACAACAACAACCTCAACATTGAAAAACACCAACAAATTCAGAACAACCTCAACATTGAAAAACAACAACAACCTCAACATTGAAAAACACCAACAAATTCAACAACAACTTCAACATTGAAAAACACCAACAAATTCAAAAACAACCTCGAAATTGAAAAACACCAACAAATTCAACAACAACCTCAACATTGAAAAACAAAAACAACCTGAACTTTGAAAAACACCAACAAATTCAACAACAACCTCAACATTGAAAAACAACAACAACCTCAACATTGAAAAACACCAACAAATTCAACAACAACCTCAACATTTAAAAACACCAACAAATTCAACAACAACCTCAACATTGAAAAACAACAACAATCTCAACATTGAAAAACACCAACCAATTCAACAACAACCTCAACATTGAAAAACAGCAACAACCTCAACATTGAAAAACACCAACAAATTCAACAACAACCTCAACATTGAAAAACACCAACAAATTCAACAACAACCTCAACATTGAAAAACAACAACAAATTCAACAACAACCTCAACATTGAAAAGCAACAACAAACTCAACATTGAAAAACACCAACAAATTCAACAACAACCTCAACATTGAAAAACAACAACAACCTCAACATTGAAAAACACCAACAAATTCAACAGTAACCTCAACATTGAAAAACAACAACAACCTCAACATTGAAAAACACCAACAAATTCAACAACAACCTCAACATTTAAAAACAATAACAACCTCAACATTGAAAAACACCAACAAATTCAACAACAACCTCAACATTGAAAAACAACAACAACCTCAACATTGAAAAACACCAACAAATTCAACAACAACCTCAACATTTAAAAACAACAACAACCTCAACATTGAAAAACACCAACAAATTCAACAACAACCTCAACATTGAAAAACACCAAGAAATTCAACAACAACCTCAACATTGAAAAACAACAACAACCTCAACATTGAAAAACACCAACAAATTCAACAACAACCTCAACATTGAAAAACACCAACAAATTCAACAACAACCTCAACACTGAAAAACAACAACAACCTCAACATTGAAAAACACCAACAAATTCAACAACAACCTCAACATTGAAAAACAACAACAACCTCAACATTGAAAAACACCAACAAATTCAACAACAACCTCAACATTGAAAAACAACAACAAACTCAACATTGAAAAACAGCAACAAATTCAACAACAACCTCAACATTGAAAAACAACAACAACCTCAACATTGAAAAACACCAACAAATTCAACAATAACCTCCACGTTGAAAAACAACAACAACCTCAACATTGAAAAACACCAACAAATTCAACAACAACCTCAACATTGAAAAACACCAACAAATTCAACAACAACCTCAACATTGAAAAACAACAACAACCTCAACATTGAAAAACACCAACAAATTCAACAACCACATCAACATTGAAAAACAACAACAACCTCAACATTGAAAAACACCAACAAATTCAACAACAACCTCAACATTGAAAAACACCAACAAATTCAACAACAATCTCAGCATTGAAAAACAACAACAACCTCAACATTGAAAAACACCAACAAATTCAACAACAACCTCAACATTGAAAAACAACAACAACCTCAACATTGAAAAACACCAACAAATTCAACAACAACTTCAACATTGACAAACACCAACAAATTCAACAACAACCTCGAAATTGAAAAACACCAACAAATTCAACAACAACCTCAACATTGAAAAACAACAACAACCTCAACATTGAAAAACACCAACAAATTCAACAACAACCTCAACATTGAAAAACAACAACAACCTCAACATTGAAAAACACCAGCAAATTCAACAACAATCTCAACATTGAAAAACACCAACAAATTCAACCACAACCTCAACATTGAAAAACAGCAACAACCTCAACATTGAAAAACACCAACAAATTCAACAAACAACCTCAACATTGAAAAACACCAACAAATTCAACAACAACCTCAACATTGAAAAACACCAACAAATTCAACAACAAACTCAACATTGAAAAACTCCAACAAATTCAACAACAACCTCAACATTGAAAAACAACAACAACCTCAACATTGAAAAACACCAACAAATTCAACAACAACCTCAACATTGAAAAGCACCAACAAATTCAACAACAACCTCAACATTGAAAAACAAAAACAACCTCAACATTGAAAAACAGCAACAAATTCAACAACAACCTCAACATTGAAAAGCAACAACAAACTCAACATTGAAAAACACCAACATATTCCACAACAACCTCAACACTGAAAAACAACAACAACCTCAACATTGAAAAACACCAACAAATTCAACAATAACCTCAACATTGAAAAACAACAACAACCTCAACATTGAAAAACACCAACAAATTCAACAACAACCTCAACATTGAAAAACACCAACAAATTCAACAACAACCTCAACATTGAAAAACAACAACAACCTCAACATTGAAAAACACCAACAAATTCAACAACAACCTCAACATTGAAAAACAACCACAACCTCAACATTGAAAAACACCAACAAATTCAACAACAACCTCAACATTGAAAAACACCAACAAATTCAACAACAACCTCAACATTGAAAAACACCAACAAATTCAACAACAACCTCAACATTGAAAAACACCAACAAATTCAACAACAACCTCAACATTGAAAAGCAACAACAACTCAACATTGAAAAACACCATCAAATTCAACAACAACCTCAACATTGAAAAACAACAACAACCTCAACATTGAAAAACACCAACAAATTCAACAATAACCTCAACATTGAAAAACAACAACAACCTCAACATTGAAAAACACCAACAAATTCAACAGCAACCTCAACATTGAAAAACACCAACAAATTCAACAACAACCTCAACATTGAAAAACAACAACAACCTCAGCATTGAAAAACACCAACAAATTCAACAACAACCTCAACATTGAAAAACAACAACAACCTCAACATTGATAAACACCAACAAATTCAACAACAACCTCAACATTGAAAAACACCAACAAATTCAACAACAACCTCAACATTGAAAAACACCAACAAATTCAACAACAACCTCAGCATTGAAAAACAACAACAACCTCAACATTGAAAAACACCAACAAATTCAGAACAACCTCAACATTGAAAAACAACAACAACCTCAACATTGAAAAACACCAACAAATTCAACAACAACTTCAACATTGAAAAACACCAACAAATTCAACAACAACCTCGAAATTGAAAAACACCAACAAATTCAACAACAACCTCAACATTGAAAAACAAAAACAACCTGAACATTGAAAAGCACCAACAAATTCAACAACAACCTCAACATTGAAAAACAACAACAACCTCAACATTGAAAAACACCAACAAATTCAACAACAACCTCAACATTTAAAAACACCAACAAATTCAACAACAACCTCAACATTGAAAAACAACAACAATCTCAACATTGAAAAACACCAACCAATTCAACAACAACCTCAACATTGAAAAACAGCAACAACCTCAACATTGAAAAACACCAACAAATTCAACAACAACCTCAACATTGAAAAACACCAACAAATTCAACAACAACCTCAACATTGAAAAACAACAACAAATTCAACAACAACCTCAACATTGAAAAGCAACAACAAACTCAACATTGAAAAACACCAACAAATTCAACAACAACCTCAACATTGAAAAACAACAACAACCTCAACATTGAAAAACACCAACAAATTCAACAATAACCTCAACATTGAAAAACAACAACAACCTCAACATTGAAAAACACCAACAAATTCAACAACAACCTCAACATTTAAAAACAATAACAACCTCAACATTGAAAAACACCAACAAATTCAACAACAACCTCAACATTGAAAAACAACAACAACCTCAACATTGAAAAACACCAACAAATTCAACAACAACCTCAACATTTAAAAACAACAACAACCTCAACATTGAAAAACACCAACAAATTCAACAACAACCTCAACATTGAAAAACACCAACAAATTCAACAACAACCTCAGCATTGAAAAACAACAACAACCTCGACATTGAAAAACACCAACAAATTCAGAACAACCTCAACATTGAAAAACAACAACAACCTCAACATTGAAAAACACCAACAAATTCAACAACAACTTCAACTTTGAAAAACACCAACAAATTCAACAACAACCTCGAAATTGAAAAACACCAACAAATTCAACAACAACCTCAACATTGAAAAACAACAACAACCTCAACATTGAAAAACACCAACAAATTCAACAACAACCTCAACATTGAAAAACAACAACAACCTCAACATTGAAAAACACCAACAAATTCAACAACAACCTCAACATTGAAAAACACCAACAAATTCAACAACAACCTCAACATTGAAAAACAACAACAAATTCAACAACAAACTCAACATTGAAAAACACCAACAAATTCAACAACAACCTCAACATTGAAAAACACCAACAAATTCAACAACAACCTCAACATTGAAAAACAACAACAACCTCAACATTGAAAAACACCAACAAATTCAACAACAACCTCAACATTGAAAAACAACAACAACCTCAACATTGAAAAACACCAACAAATTCAACAACAACCTCAACATTGAAAAACACCAACAAATTCAACAACAACCTCAGCATTGAAAAACAACAACAACCTCAACATTGAAAAACAACAACAACCTCAACATTGAAAAACACCAACAAATTCAACAACAACTTCAACATTGACAAACACCAACAAATTCAACAACAACCTCGAAATTGAAAAACACCAACAAATTCAACAACAACCTCAACATTGCAAAACAAAAACAACCTCAACATTGAAAAACACCAACAAATTCAACAACAACCTCAACATTGAAAAACAACAACAACCTCAACATTGAAAAACACCAACAAATTCAACATCAACCTCAACATTTAAAAACACCAACAAATTCAACAACAATCTCAACATTGAAAAACACCAACAAATTCAACTACAACCTCAACATTGAAAAACAGCAACAACCTCAACATTGAAAAACACCAACAAAATCAACAAACAACCTCAACATTGAAAAACACCAACAAATTCAACAACAACCTCAACATTGAAAAACACCAACAAATTCAACAACAAACTCAACATTAAAAAACACCAACAAATTCAACAACAACCTCAACATTGAAAAACAACAACAACCTCAACATTGAAAAACACCAACAAATTCAACAACAAACTCAACATTGAAAAGCACCAACAAATTCAACAACAACCTCAACATTGAAAAACAACAACAACCTCAACATTGAAAAACACCAACAAATTCAACAACAACCTCAACATTGAAAAGCAACAACAAACTCAACATTGAAAAACACCAACAAATTCAACTACAACCTCAACATTGAAAAACAACAACAACCTCAACATTGAAAAACACCAACAAATTCAACAATAACCTCAACATTGAAAAACAACAACAACCTCAACATTGAAAAACACCAACAAATTCAACAACAACCTCAACATTGAAAAACACCAACAAATTCAACAACAACCTCAACATTGAAAAACAACAACAACCTCAACATTGAAAAACACCAACAAATTCAACAACAACCTCAACATTGAAAAACAACAACAACCTCAACATTGAAAAACACCAGCAAATTCAACAACAACCTCAACATTGAAAAACACCAACAAATTCAACAACAACCTCAACATTGAAAAGCAACAACAAACTCAACATTGAAAAACACCAACAAATTCAACAACAACCTCAACATTGAAAAACAACAACAACCTCAACATTGAAAAACACCAACAAATTCAACAATAACCTCAACATTGAAAAACAGCAACAACCTCAACATTGAAAAACACCAACAAATTCAACAACAACCTCAACATTGAAAAACACCAACAAATTCAACAACAACCTCAACATTGAAAAACAACAACAACCTCAACATTGAAAAACACCAACAAATTCAACAACAACCTCAACATTGAAAAACAACAACAACCTCAACATTGAAAAACACCAACAAATTCAACAACAACCTCAACATTGAAAAACACCAACAAATTCAACAACAACCTCAGCATTGAAAAACAACAACCTCAACATTGAAAAACACCAACAAATTCAACAACAACCTCAACATTGAAAAACAACAACAACCTCAACATTGAAAAACAACAACAAGTTCAACAACAACATCAACATTTAAAAACACCAACAAATTCAACAACAACCTCAACATTGAAAAACAACAACAATCTCAACATTGAAAAACACCAACAAATTCAACAACAACCTCAAAATTGAAAAACAGCAACAACCTCAACATTGAAAAACAACAACAAATTCAACAACAACCTCAACATTGAAAAACACCAACAAATTCAACAACAACCTCAACATTGAAAAACACCAACAAATTCAACAACAAACTCAACATTGAAAAACACCAACAAATTCAACAACAACCTCAACATTGAAAAACAACAACAACCTCAACATTGAAAAACACCAACTAATTCAACAACAACCTCAACATTGAAAAGCACCAACAAATTCAACAACAAACTCAACATTGAAAAACAACAACAACCACAACATTGAAAAACACCAACAAATTCAACAACAACCTCAACATTGAAAAACAACAACAAGCTCAACATTGAAAAACACCAACAAATTCAACAACAACCTCAACATTGAAAAACAACAACAACCTCAACATTGAAAAACACCAACAAATTCAACAACAACCTCAACATTGAAAAACACCAACAAATTCAACAACAACCTCAACATTGAAAAACAACAACAACCTCAACATTGAAAAACACCAACAAATTCAACAATAACCTCAACATTGAAAAACAACAACAACCTCAGCATTGAAAAACACCAACAAATTCAATAACAACCTCAACATTGAAAAACACCAACAAATTCAACAACAACCTCAACATTGAAAAACAACAACAACCTCAACATTGAAAAACACCAACAAATTCAACAACAACCTCAACATTTAAAAACAACAACAACCTCAACATTGAAAAACACCAACAAATTCAACAACAACCTCAACATTGAAAAACACCAACAAATTCAACAACAACCTCAACATTGAAAAACAACAACAAATTCAACAACAACCTCAACATTGAAAAGCAACAACAAACTCAACATTGAAAAACACCAACAAATTCAACAACAACCTCAACATTGAAAAACAACAACAACCTCAACATTGAAAAACACCAACAAATTCAACAATAACCTCAACATTGAAAAACAACAACAACCTCAACATTGAAAAACACCAACAAATTCAACAACAACCTCAACATTTAAAAACAATAACAACCTCAACATTGAAAAACACCAACAAATTCAACAACAACCTCAACATTGAAAAACAACAACAACCTCAACATTGAAAAACACCAACAAATTCAACAACAACCTCAACATTTAAAAACAACAACAACCTCAACATTGAAAAACACCAACAAATTCAACAACAACCTCAACATTGAAAAACACCAACAAATTCAACAACAACCTCAGCATTGAAAAACAACAACAACCTCGACATTGAAAAACACCAACAAATTCAGAACAACCTCAACATTGAAAAACAACAACAACCTCAACATTGAAAAACACCAACAAATTCAACAACAACTTCAACATTGAAAAACACCAACAAATTCAACAACAACCTCGAAATTGAAAAACACCAACAAATTCAACAACAACCTCAACATTGAAAAACAACAACAACCTCAACATTGAAAAACACCAACAAATTCAACAACAACCTCAACATTGAAAAACAACAACAACCTCAACATTGAAAAACACCAACAAATTCAACAACAACCTCAACATTGAAAAACACCAACAAATTCAACAACAACCTCAACATTGAAAAACAACAACAAATTCAACAACAAACTCAACATTGAAAAACACCAACAAATTCAACAACAACCTCAACATTGAAAAACACCAACAAATTCAACAACAACCTCAACATTGAAAAACAACAACAACCTCAACATTGAAAAACACCAACAAATTCAACAACAACCTCAACATTGAAAAACAACAACAACCTCAACATTGAAAAACACCAACAAATTCAACAACAACCTCAACATTGAAAAACACCAACAAATTCAACAACAACCTCAGCATTGAAAAACAACAACAACCTCAACATTGAAAAACAACAACAACCTCAACATTGAAAAACACCAACAAATTCAACAACAACTTCAACATTGACAAACACCAACAAATTCAACAACAACCTCGAAATTGAAAAACACCAACAAATTCAACAACAACCTCAACATTGCAAAACAAAAACCACCTCAACATTGAAAAACACCAACAAATTCAACAACAACCTCAACATTGAAAAACAACAACAACCTCAACATTGAAAAACACCAACAAATTCAACATCAACCTCAACATTTAAAAACACCAACAAATTCAACAACAATCTCAACATTGAAAAACACCAACAAATTCAACTACAACCTCAACATTGAAAAACAGCAACAACCTCAACATTGAAAAACACCAACAAAATCAACAAACAACCTCAACATTGAAAAATACCAACAAATTCAACAACAACCTCAACATTGAAAAACACCAACAAATTCAACAACAAACTCAACATTAAAAAACACCAACAAATTCAACAACAACCTCAACATTGAAAAACAACAACAACCTCAACATTGAAAAACACCAACAAATTCAACAACAAACTCAACATTGAAAAGCACCAACAAATTCAACAACAACCTCAACATTGAAAAACAACAACAACCTCAACATTGAAAAACACCAACAAATTCAACAACAACCTCAACATTGAAAAGCAACAACAAACTCAACATTGAAAAACACCAACAAATTCAACAACAACCTCAACATTGAAAAACAACAACAACCTCAACATTGAAAAACACCAACAAATTCAACAATAACCTCAACATTGAAAAACAACAACAACCTCAACATTGAAAAACACCAACAAATTCAACAACAACCTCAACATTGAAAAACACCAACAAATTCAACAACAACCTCAACATTGAAAAACAACAACAACCTCAACATTGAAAAACACCAACAAATTCAACAACAACCTCAACATTGAAAAACAACAACAACCTCAACATTGAAAAACACCAACAAATTCAACAACAACCTCAACATTGAAAAACACCAACAAATTCAACAACAACCTCAACATTGAAAAGCAACAACAAACTCAACATTGAAAAACACCAACAAATTCAACAACAACCTCAACATTGAAAAACAACAACAACCTCAACATTGAAAAACACCAACAAATTCAACAATAACCTCAACATTGAAAAACAGCAACAACCTCAACATTGAAAAACACCAACAAATTCAACAACAACCTCAACATTGAAAAACACCAACAAATTCAACAACAACCTCAACATTGAAAAACAACAACAACCTCAACATTGAAAAACACCAACAAATTCAACAACAACCTCAACATTGAAAAACAACAACAACCTCAACATTGAAAAACACCAACAAATTCAACAACAACCTCAACATTGAAAAACACCAACAAATTCAACAACAACCTCAGCATTGAAAAACAACAACAACCTCAACATTGAAAAACACCAACAAATTCAACAACAACCTCAACATTGAAAAACAACAACAACCACAACATTGAAAAACAACAACAAGTTCAACAACAACCTCAACATTTAAAAACACCAACAAATTCAACAACAACCTCAACATTGAAAAACAACAACAATCTCAACATTGAAAAACACCAACAAATTCAACAACAACCTCAAAATTGAAAAACAGCAACAACCTCAACATTGAAAAACAACAACAAATTCAACAACAACCTCAACATTGAAAAACACCAACAAATTCAACAACAACCTCAACATTGAAAAACACCAACAAATTCAACAACAAACTCAACATTGAAAAACACCAACAAATTCAACAACAACCTCAACATTGAAAAACAACAACAACCTCAACATTGAAAAACACCAACTAATTCAACAACAACCTCAACATTGAAAAGCACCAACAAATTCAACAACAAACTCAACATTGAAAAACAACAACAACCACAACATTGAAAAACACCAACAAATTCAACAACAACCTCAACATTGAAAAACAACAACAAGCTCAACATTGAAAAACACCAACAAATTCAACAACAACCTCAACATTGAAAAACAACAACAACCTCAACATTGAAAAACACCAACAAATTCAACAACAACCTCAACATTGAAAAACACCAACAAATTCAACAACAACCTCAACATTGAAAAACAACAACAACCTCAACATTGAAAAACACCAACAAATTCAACAATAACCTCAACATTGAAAAACAACAACAACCTCAGCATTGAAAAACACCAACAAATTCAATAACAACCTCAACATTGAAAAACACCAACAAATTCAACAACAACCTCAACATTGAAAAACAACAACAACCTCAACATTGAAAAACACCAACAAATTCAACAACAACCTCAACATTTAAAAACAACAACAACCTCAACATTGAAAAACACCAACAAATTCAACAACAACCTCAACATTGAAAAACACCAACAAATTCAACAACAACCTCAGCATTGAAAAACAACAACAACCTCGACATTGAAAAACACCAACAAATTCAGAACAACCTCAACATTGAAAAACAACAACAACCTCAACATTGAAAAACACCAACAAATTCAACAACAACCTCAAGATTGAAAAACACCAACAAATTCAACAACAACCTCGAAATTGAAAAACACCAACAAATTCAACAACAACCTCAACATTGAAAAACAACAACAACCTCAACATTGAAAAACACCAACAAATTCAACAACAACCTCAACATTGAAAAACAACAACAACCTCAACATTGAAAAACACCAACAAATTCAACAACAACCTCAACATTGAAAAACACCAACAAATTCAACAACAACCTCAACATTGAAAAACAACAACAAATTCAACAACAAACTCAACATTGAAAAAGACCAACAAATTCAACAACAACCTCAACATTGAAAAACACCAACAAATTCAACAACAACCTCAACATTGAAAAACAACAACAACCTCAACATTGAAAAACACCAACAAATTCAACAACCACATCAACATTGAAAAACAACAACAACCTCAACATTGAAAAACACCAACAAATTCAACAACAACCTCAACATTGAAAAACACCAACAAATTCAACAACAATCTCAGCATTGAAAAACAACAACAACCTCAACATTGAAAAACACCAACAAATTCAACAACAACCTCAACATTGAAAAACAACAACAACCTCAACATTGAAAAACACCAACAAATTCAACAACAACTTCAACATTGACATACACCAACAAATTCAACAACAACCTCGAAATTGAAAAACACCAACAAATTCAACAACAACCTCAACATTGAAAAACAACAACAACCTCAACATTGAAAAACACCAACAAATTCAACAACAACCTCAACATTGAAAAACAACAACAACCTCAACATTGAAAAACACCAACAAATTCAACAACAATCTCAACATTGAAAAACACCAACAAATTCAACCACAACCTCAACATTGAAAAACAGCAACAACCTCAACATTGAAAAACACCAACAAATTCAACAAACAACCTCAACATTGAAAAACACCAACAAATTCAACCACAACCTCAACATTGAAAAACACCAACAAATTCAACAACAAACTCAACATTGAAAAACACCAACAAATTCAACAACAACCTCAACATTGAAAAACAACAACAACCTCAACATTGAAAAACACCAACAAATTCAACAACAACCTCAACATTGAAAAGCACCAACAAATTCAACAACAACCTCAACATTGAAAAACAAAAACAACCTCAACATTGAAAAACACCAACAAATTCAACAACAACCTCAACATTGAAAAGCAACAACAAACTCAACATTGAAAAACACCAACATATTCCACAACAACCTCAACAATGAAAAACAACAACAACCTCAACATTGAAAAACACCAACAAATTCAACAATAACCTCAACATTGAAAAACAACAACAACCTCAACATTGAAAAACACCAACAAATTCAACAACAACCTCAACATTGAAAAACACCAACAAATTCAACAACAACCTCAACATTGAAAAACAACAACAACCTCAACATTGAAAAACACCAACAAATTCAACAACAACCTCAACATTGAAAAACAACCACAACCTCAACATTGAAAAACACCAACAAATTCAACAACAACCTCAACATTGAAAAACACCAACAAATTCAACAACAACCTCAACATTGAAAAACACCAACAAATTCAACAACAACCTCAACATTGAAAAACACCAACAAATTCAACAACAACCTCAACATTGAAAAGCAACAACAACTCAACATTGAAAAACACCAACAAATTCAACAACAACCTCAACATTGAAAAACAACAACAACCTCAACATTGAAAAACACCAACAAATTCAACAATAACCTCAACATTGAAAAACACCAACTAATTCAACAACAACCTCAACATTGAAAAGCACCAACAAATTCAACAACAAACTCAACATTGAAAAACAACAACAACCACAACATTGAAAAACACCAACAAATTCAACAACAACCTCAACATTGAAAAACAACAACAAGCTCAACATTGAAAAACACCAACAAATTCAACAACAACCTCAACATTGAAAAACAACAACAACCTCAACATTGAAAAACACCAACAAATTCAACAACAACCTCAACATTGAAAAACACCAACAAATTCAACAACAACCTCAACATTGAAAAACAACAACAACCTCAAAATTGAAAAACACCAACAAATTCAACAACAACCTCAACATTGAAAAACACCAACAAATTCAACAACAACCTCAGCATTGAAAAACAACAACAACCTCGACATTGAAAAACACCAACAAATTCAGAACAACCTCAACATTGAAAAACAACAACAACCTCAACATTGAAAAACACCAACAAATTCAACAACAACCTCAAGATTGAAAAACACCAACAAATTCAACAACAACCTCGAAATTGAAAAACACCAACAAATTCAACAACAACCTCAACATTGAAAAACAACAACAACCTCAACATTGAAAAACACCAACAAATTCAACAACAACCTCAACATTGAAAAACAACAACAACCTCAACATTGAAAAACACCAACAAATTCAACAACAACCTCAACATTGAAAAACACCAACAAATTCAACAACAACCTCAACATTGAAAAACAACAACAAATTCAACAACAAACTCAACATTGAAAAAGACCAACAAATTCAACAACAACCTCAACATTGAAAAACACCAACAAATTCAACAACAACCTCAACATTGAAAAACAACAACAACCTCAACATTGAAAAACACCAACAAATTCAACAACCACATCAACATTGAAAAACAACAACAACCTCAACATTGAAAAACACCAACAAATTCAACAACAACCTCAACATTGAAAAACACCAACAAATTCAACAACAATCACAGCATTGAAAAACAACAACAACCTCAACATTGAAAAACACCAACAAATTCAACAACAACCTCAACATTGAAAAACAACAACAACCTCAACATTGAAAAACACCAACAAATTCAACAACAACTTCAACATTGACATACACCAACAAATTCAACAACAACCTCGAAATTGAAAAACACCAACAAATTCAACAACAACCTCAACATTGAAAAACAACAACAACCTCAACATTGAAAAACACCAACAAATTCAACAACAACCTCAACATTGAAAAACAACAACAACCTCAACATTGAAAAACACCAACAAATTCAACAACAATCTCAACATTGAAAAACACCAACAAATTCAACCACAACCTCAACATTGAAAAACAGCAACAACCTCAACATTGAAAAACACCAACAAATTCAACAAACAACCTCAACATTGAAAAACACCAACAAATTCAACCACAACCTCAACATTGAAAAACACCAACAAATTCAACAACAAACTCAACATTGAAAAACACCAACAAATTCAACAACAACCTCAACATTGAAAAACAACAACAACCTCAACATTGAAAAACACCAACAAATTCAACAACAAACTCAACATTGAAAAGCACCAACAAATTCAACAACAACCTCAACATTGAAAAACAAAAACAACCTCAACATTGAAAAACACCAACAAATTCAACAACAACCTCAACATTGAAAAGCAACAACAAACTCAACATTGAAAAACACCAACATATTCCACAACAACCTCAACAATGAAAAACAACAACAACCTCAACATTGAAAAACACCAACAAATTCAACAATAACCTCAACATTGAAAAACAACAACAACCTCAACATTGAAAAACACCAACAAATTCAACAACAACCTCAACATTGAAAAACACCAACAAATTCAACAACAACCTCAACATTGAAAAACAACAACAACCTCAACATTGAAAAACACCAACAAATTCAACAACAACCTCAACATTGAAAAACAACCACAACCTCAACATTGAAAAACACCAACAAATTCAACAACAACCTCAACATTGAAAAACACCAACAAATTCAACAACAACCTCAACATTGAAAAACACCAACAAATTCAACAACAACCTCAACATTGAAAAACACCAACAAATTCAACAACAACCTCAACATTGAAAAGCAACAACAACTCAACATTGAAAAACACCAACAAATTCAACAACAACCTCAACATTGAAAAACAACAACAACCTCAACATTGAAAAACACCAACAAATTCAACAATAACCTCAACATTGAAAAACACCAACTAATTCAACAACAACCTCAACATTGAAAAGCACCAACAAATTCAACAACAAACTCAACATTGAAAAACAACAACAACCACAACATTGAAAAACACCAACAAATTCAACAACAACCTCAACATTGAAAAACAACAACAAGCTCAACATTGAAAAACACCAACAAATTCAACAACAACCTCAACATTGAAAAACAACAACAACCTCAACATTGAAAAACACCAACAAATTCAACAACAACCTCAACATTGAAAAACACCAACAAATTCAACAACAACCTCAACATTGAAAAACAACAACAACCTCAACATTGAAAAACACCAACAAATTCAACAATAACCTCAACATTGAAAAACAACAACAACCTCAGCATTGAAAAACACCAACAAATTCAATAACAACCTCAACATTGAAAAACACCAACAAATTCAACAACAACCTCAACATTGAAAAACAACAACAACCTCAACATTGAAAAACACCAACAAATTCAACAACAACCTCAACATTTAAAAACAACAACAACCTCAACATTGAAAAACACCAACAAATTCAACAACAACCTCAACATTGAAAAACACCAACAAATTCAACAACAACCTCAGCATTGAAAAACAACAACAACCTCGACATTGAAAAACACCAACAAATTCAGAACAACCTCAACATTGAAAAACAACAACAACCTCAACATTGAAAAACACCAACAAATTCAACAACAACCTCAAGATTGAAAAACACCAACAAATTCAACAACAACCTCGAAATTGAAAAACACCAACAAATTCAACAACAACCTCAACATTGAAAAACAACAACAACCTCAACATTGAAAAACACCAACAAATTCAACAACAACCTCAACATTGAAAAACAACAACAACCTCAACATTGAAAAACACCAACAAATTCAACAACAACCTCAACATTGAAAAACACCAACAAATTCAACAACAACCTCAACATTGAAAAACAACAACAAATTCAACAACAAACTCAACATTGAAAAAGACCAACAAATTCAACAACAACCTCAACATTGAAAAACACCAACAAATTCAACAACAACCTCAACATTGAAAAACAACAACAACCTCAACATTGAAAAACACCAACAAATTCAACAACCACATCAACATTGAAAAACAACAACAACCTCAACATTGAAAAACACCAACAAATTCAACAACAACCTCAACATTGAAAAACACCAACAAATTCAACAACAATCTCAGCATTGAAAAACAACAACAACCTCAACATTGAAAAACACCAACAAATTCAACAACAACCTCAACATTGAAAAACAACAACAACCTCAACATTGAAAAACACCAACAAATTCAACAACAACTTCAACATTGACATACACCAACAAATTCAACAACAACCTCGAAATTGAAAAACACCAACAAATTCAACAACAACCTCAACATTGAAAAACAACAACAACCTCAACATTGAAAAACACCAACAAATTCAACAACAACCTCAACATTGAAAAACAACAACAACCTCAACATTGAAAAACACCAACAAATTCAACAACAATCTCAACATTGAAAAACACCAACAAATTCAACCACAACCTCAACATTGAAAAACAGCAACAACCTCAACATTGAAAAACACCAACAAATTCAACAAACAACCTCAACATTGAAAAACACCAACAAATTCAACCACAACCTCAACATTGAAAAACACCAACAAATTCAACAACAAACTCAACATTGAAAAACACCAACAAATTCAACAACAACCTCAACATTGAAAAACAACAACAACCTCAACATTGAAAAACACCAACAAAGTCAACAACAACCTCAACATTGAAAAGCACCAACAAATTCAACAACAACCTCAACATTGAAAAACAAAAACAACCTCAACATTGAAAAACACCAACAAATTCAACAACAACCTCAACATTGAAAAGCAACAACAAACTCAACATTGAAAAACACCAACATATTCCACAACAACCTCAACAATGAAAAACAACAACAACCTCAACATTGAAAAACACCAACAAATTCAACAATAACCTCAACATTGAAAAACAACAACAACCTCAACATTGAAAAACACCAACAAATTCAACAACAACCTCAACATTGAAAAACACCAACAAATTCAACAACAACCTCAACATTGAAAAACAACAACAACCTCAACATTGAAAAACACCAACAAATTCAACAACAACCTCAACATTGAAAAACAACCACAACCTCAACATTGAAAAACACCAACATATTCAACAACAACCTCAACATTGAAAAACACCAACAAATTCAACAACAACCTCAACATTGAAAAACACCAACAAATTCAACAACAACCTCAACATTGAAAAACACCAACAAATTCAACAACAACCTCAACATTGAAAAGCAACAACAACTCAACATTGAAAAACACCAACAAATTCAACAACAACCTCAACATTGAAAAACAACAACAACCTCAACATTGAAAAACACCAACAAATTCAACAATAACCTCAACATTGAAAAACAACAACAACCTCAACATTGAAAAACACCAACAAATTCAACAGCAACCTCAACATTGAAAAACACCAACAAATTCAACAACAACCTCAACATTGAAAAACAACAACAACCTCAACATTGAAAAACACCAACAAATTCAACAACAACCTCAACATTTAAAAACAACAACAAATTCAACAACAAACTCAACATTGAAAAACACCAACAAATTCAACAACAACCTCAACATTGAAAAACAACAACAACCTCAACATTGAAAAACACCAACAAATTCAACAACAAACTCAACATTGAAAAGCACCAACAAATTCAACAACAACCTCAACATTGAAAAACAACAACAACCTCAACATTGAAAAACACCAACAAATTCAACAACAACCTCAACATTGAAAAGCAACAACAAACTCAACATTGAAAAACACCAACAAATTCAACAACAACCTCAACATTGAAAAACAACAACAACCTCAACATTGAAAAACACCAACAAATTCAACAATAACCTCAACATTGAAAAACAACAACAACCTCAACATTGAAAAACACCAACAAATTCAACAACAACTTCAACATTGAAAAACACCAACAAATTCAACAACAACCTCAACATTGAAAAACAACAACAACCTCAACATTGAAAAACACCAACAAATTCAACAACAACCTCAACATTGAAAAACAACAACAACCTCAACATTGAAAAACACCAACAAATTCAACAACAACCTCAACATTGAAAAACACCAACAAATTCAACAACAACCTCAACATTGAAAAGCAACAACAAACTCAACATTGAAAAACACCAACAAATTCAACAACAACCTCAACATTGAAAAACAACAACAACCTCAACATTGAAAAACACCAACAAATTCAACAATAACCTCAACATTGAAAAACAGCAACAACCTCAACATTGAAAAACACCAACAAATTCAACAACAACCTCAACATTGAAAAACTCCAACAAATTCAACAACAACCTCAACATTGAAAAACAACAACAACCTCAACATTGAAAAACACCAACAAATTCAACAACAACCTCAACATTGAAAAACAACAACAACCTCAACATTGAAAAACACCAACAAATTCAACAACAACCTAAACATTGAAAAACACCAACAAATTCAACAACAACCTCAGCATTGAAAAACAACAACAACCTCAACATTGAAAAACACCAACAAATTCAACAACAACCTCAACATTGAAAAACAACAACAACCTCAACATTGAAAAACAACAAGTTCAACAACAACCTCAACATTTAAAAACACCAACAAATTCAACAACAACCTCAACATTGAAAAACAACAACAATCTCAACATTGAAAAACACCAACAAATTCAACAACAACCTCAAAATTGAAAAACAGCAACAACCTCAACATTGAAAAACAACAACAAATTCAACAACAACCTCAACATTGAAAAACACCAACAAATTCAACAACAACCTCAACATTGAAAAACACCAACAAATTCAACAACAAACTCAACATTGAAAAACACCAACAAATTCAACAACAACCTCAACATTGAAAAACAACAGCAACCTCAACATTGAAAAACACCAACTAATTCAACAACAACCTCAACATTGAAAAGCACCAACAAATTCAACAACAAACTCAACATTGAAAAACAACAACAACCACAACATTGAAAAACACCAACAAATTCAACAACAACCTCAACATTGAAAAACAACAACAAGCTCAACATTGAAAAACACCAACAAATTCAACAACAACCTCAACATTGAAAAACAACAACAACCTCAACATTGAAAAACACCAACAAATTCAACAACAACCTCAACATTGAAAAACACCAACAAATTCAACAACAACCTCAACATTGAAAAACAACAACAACCTCAACATTGAAAAACACCAACAAATTCAACAATAACCTCAACATTGAAAAACAACAACAACCTCAACATTGAAAAACACCAACAAATTCAATAACAACCTCAACATTGAAAAACACCAACAAATTCAACAACAACCTCAACATTGAAAAACAACAACAACCTCAACATTGAAAAACACCAACAAATTCAACAACAACCTCAACATTTAAAAACAACAACAACCTCAACATTGAAAAACACCAACAAATTCAACAACAACCTCAACATTGAAAAACACCAACAAATTCAACAACAACCTCAGCATTGAAAAACAACAACAACCTCGACATTGAAAAACACCAACAAATTCAGAACAACCTCAACATTAAAAAACAACAACAACCTCAACATTGAAAAACACCAACAAATTCAACAACAACCTCAAGATTGAAAAACACCAACAAAT
The DNA here is from genome assembly GCA_026770705.1 of Isurus oxyrinchus. NCBI lineage: Eukaryota > Metazoa > Chordata > Chondrichthyes > Lamniformes > Lamnidae > Isurus > Isurus oxyrinchus. The sequence goes on from JANJGN010002183.1 coordinate 66,642, forward strand.
TCAACAACAACCTCGAAATTGAAAAACACCAACAAATTCAACAACAACCTCAACATTGAAAAACAACAACAACCTCAACATTGAAAAACACCAACAAATTCAACAACAACCTCAACATTGAAAAACAACAACAACCTCAACATTGAAAAACACCAACAAATTCAACAACCTCAACATTGAAAAACACCAACAAATTCAACAACAACCTCAACATTGAAAAACAACAACAAATTCAACAACAAACTCAACATTGAAAAAGACCAACAAATTCAACAACAACCTCAACATTGAAAAACACCAACAAATTCAACAACAACCTCAACATTGAAAAACAACAACAACCTCAACATTGAAAAACACCAACAAATTCAACAACCACATCAACATTGAAAAACAACAACAACCTCAACATTGAAAAACACCAACAAATTCAACAACAACCTCAACATTGAAAAACACCAACAAATTCAACAACAATCTCAGCATTGAAAAACAACAACAACCTCAACATTGAAAAACACCAACAAATTCAACAACAACCTCAACATTGAAAAACAACAACAACCTCAACATTGAAAAACACCAACAAATTCAACAACAACTTCAACATTGACAAACACCAACAAATTCAACAACAACCTCGAAATTGAAAAACACCAACAAATTCAACAACAACCTCAACATTGAAAAACAACAACAACCTCAACATTGAAAAACACCAACAAATTCAACAACAACCTCAACATTGAAAAACAACAACAACCTCAACATTGAAAAACACCAACAAATTCAACAACAATCTCAACATTGAAAAACACCAACAAATTCAACCACAACCTCAACATTGAAAAACAGCAACAACCTCAACATTGAAAAACACCAACAAATTCAACAAACAACCTCAACATTGAAAAACACCAACAAATTCAACCACAACCTCAACATTGAAAAACACCAACAAATTCAACAACAAACTCAACATTGAAAAACACCAACAAATTCAACAACAACCTCAACATTGAAAAACAACAACAACCTCAACATTGAAAAACACCAACAAATTCAACAACAACCTCAAAATTGAAAAGCACCAACAAATTCAACAACAACCTCAACATTGAAAAACAAAAACAACCTCAACATTGAAAAACACCAACAAATTCAACAACAACCTCAACATTGAAAAGCAACAACAAACTCAACATTGAAAAACACCAACATATTCCACAACAACCTCAACACTGAAAAACAACAACAACCTCAACATTGAAAAACACCAACAAATTCAACAATAACCTCAACATTGAAAAACAACAACAACCTCAACATTGAAAAACACCAACAAATTCAACAACAACCTCAACATTGAAAAACACCAACAAATTCAACAACAACCTCAACATTGAAAAACAACAACAACCTCAACATTGAAAAACACCAACAAATTCAACAACAACCTCAACATTGAAAAACAACCACAACCTCAACATTGAAAAACACCAACAAATTCAACAACAACCTCAACATTGAAAAACACCAACAAATTCAACAACAACCTCAACATTGAAAAACACCAACAAATTCAACAACAACCTCAACATTGAAAAACACCAACAAATTCAACAACAACCTCAACATTGAAAAGCAACAACAACTCAACATTGAAAAACACCAACAAATTCAACAACAACCTCAACATTGAAAAACAACAACAACCTCAACATTGAAAAACACCAACAAATTCAACAATAACCTCAACATTGAAAAACAACAACAACCTCAACATTGAAAAACACCAACAAATTCAACAGCAACCTCAACATTGAAAAACACCAACAAATTCAACAACAACCTCAACATTGAAAAACAACAACAACCTCAACATTGAAAAACACCAACAAATTCAACAACAACCTCAACATTGAAAAACAACAACAACCTCAACATTGAAACACACCAACAAATTCAACAACAACCTCAACATTGAAAAACACCAACAAATTCAACAACAACCTCAACATTGAAAAACACCAACAAATTCAACAACAACCTCAGCATTGAAAAACAACAACAACCTCAACATTGAAAAACACCAACAAATTCAGAACAACCTCAACATTGAAAAACAACAACAACCTCAACATTGAAAAACACCAACAAATTCAACAACAACTTCAACATTGAAAAACACCAACAAATTCAACAACAACCTCGAAATTGAAAAACACCAACAAATTCAACAACAACCTCAACATTGAAAAACAACAACAACCTCAACATTGAAAAACACCAACAAATTCAACAACAACCTCAACATTGAAAAACAACAACAACCTCAACATTGAAAAACACCAACAAATTCAACAACAACCTCAACATTTAAAAACACCAACAAATTCAACAACAACCTCAACATTGAAAAACAACAACAATCTCAACATTGAAAAACACCAACCAATTCAACAACAACCTCAACATTGAAAAACAGCAACAACCTCAACATTGAAAAACACCAACAAATTCAACAACAACCTCAGCATTGAAAAACACCAACAAATTCAACAACAACCTCAACATTGAAAAACAACAACAAATTCAACAACAACCTCAACATTGAAAAGCAACAACAAACTCAACATTGAAAAACACCAACAAATTCAACAACAACCTCAACATTGAAAAACAACAACAACCTCAACATTGAAAAACACCAACAAATTCAACAATAACCTCAACATTGAAAAACAACAACAACCTCAACATTGAAAAACACCAACAAATTCAACAACAACCTCAACATTTAAAAACAATAACAACCTCAACATTGAAAAACACCAACAAATTCAACAACAACCTCAACATTGAAAAACAACAACAACCTCAACATTGAAAAACACCAACAAATTCAACAACAACCTCAACATTTAAAAACAACAACAACCTCAACATTGAAAAACACCAACAAATTCAACAACAACCTCAACATTGAAAAACACCAACAAATTCAACAACAACCTCAGCATTGAAAAACAACAACAAATTCAACAACAAACTCAACATTGAAAAACACCAACAAATTCAACAACAACCTCAACATTGAAAAACACCAACAAATTCAACAACAACCTCAACATTGAAAAACAACAACAACCTCAACATTGAAAAACACCAACAAATTCAACAACAACCTCAACATTGAAAAACAACAACAACCTCAACATTGAAAAACACCAACAAATTCAACAACAACCTCAACATTGAAAAACACCAACAAATTCAACAACAACCTCAGCATTGAAAAACAACAACAACCTCAACATTGAAAAACAACAACAACCTCAACATTGAAAAACACCAACAAATTCAACAACAACTTCAACATTGACAAACACCAACAAATTCAACAACAACCTCGAAATTGAAAAACACCAACAAATTCAACAACAACCTCAACATTGCAAAACAAAAACAACCTCAACATTGAAAAACACCATCAAATTCAACAACAACCTCAACATTGAAAAACAACAACAACCTCAACATTGAAAAACACCAACAAATTCAACAACAACCTCAACATTTAAAAACACGAACAAATTCAACAACAATCTCAACATTGAAAAACACCAAAAAATTCAACAACAACCTCAACATTGAAAAACAGCAACAACCTCAACATTGAAAAACACCAACAAAATCAACAAACAACCTCAACATTGAAAAACACCAACAAATTCAACAACAACCTCAACATTGAAAAACACCAACAAATTCAACAACAAACTCAACATTAAAAAACACCAACAAATTCAACAACAACCTCAACATTGAAAAACAACAACAACCTCAACATTGAAAAACACCAACAAATTCAACAACAAACTCAACATTGAAAAGCACCAACAAATTCAACAACAACCTCAACATTGAAAAACAACAACAACCTCAACATTGAAAAACACCAACAAATTCAACAACAACCTCAACATTGAAAAGCAACAACAAACTCAACATTGAAAAACACCAACAAATTCAACAACAACCTCAACATTGAAAAACAACAACAACCTCAACATTGAAAAACACCAACAAATTCAACAATAACCTCAACATTGAAAAACAACAACAACCTCAACATTGAAAAACACCAACAAATTCAACAACAACCTCAACATTGAAAAGCAACAACAAACTCAACATTGAAAAACACCAACAAATTCAACAACAACCTCAACATTGAAAAACAACAACAACCTCAACATTGAAAAACACCAACAAATTCAACAATAACCTCAACATTGAAAAACAGCAACAACCTCAACATTGAAAAACACCAACAAATTCAACAACAACCTCAACATTGAAAAACAACAACAACCTCAACATTGAAAAACACCAACAAATTCAACAACAACCTCAACATTGAAAAACAACAACAACCTCAACATTGAAAAACACCAACAAATTCAACAACAACCTCAACATTGAAAAACACCAACAAATTCAACAACAACCTAAGCATTGAAAAATAACAACAACATCAACATTGAAAAACACCAACAAATTCAACAACAACCTCAACATTGAAAAACAACAACAACCTCAACATTGAAAAACAACAACAAGTTCAACAACAACCTCAACATTTAAAAACACCAACAAATTCAACAACAACCTCAACATTGAAAAACAACAACAATCTCAACATTGAAAAACACCAACAAATTCAACAACAACCTCAACATTGAAAAACAGCAACAACCTCAACATTGAAAAACAACAACAAATTCAACAACAACCTCAACATTGAAAAACACCAACAAATTCAACAACAACCTCAACATTGAAAAACACCAACAAATTCAACAACAAACTCAACATTGAAAAACACCAACAAATTCAACAACAACCTCAACATTGAAAAACAACAACAACCTCAACATTGAAAAACACCAACTAATTCAACAACAACCTCAACATTGAAAAGCACCAACAAATTCAACAACAAACTCAACATTGAAAAACAACAACAACCACAACATTGAAAAACACCAACAAATTCAACAACAACCTCAACATTGAAAAACAACAACAAGCTCAACATTGAAAAACACCAACAAATTCAACAACAACCTCAACATTGAAAAACAACAACAACCTCAACATTGAAAAACACCAACAAATTCAACAACAACCTCAACATTGAAAAACCCCAACAAATTCATCAACAACCTCAACATTGAAAAACAACAACAACCTCAACATTGAAAAACACCAACAAATTCAACAATAACCTCAACATTGAAAAACAACAACAACCTCAACATTGAAAAACACCAACAAATTCAATAACAACCTCAACATTGAAAAACACCAATAAATTCAACAACAACCTCAAAAATGAAAAACAACAACAACCTCAACATTGAAAAACACAAACAAATTCAACAACAACCTCAACATTTAAAAACAACAACAACCTCAACATTGAAAAACACCAACAAATTCAACAACAACCTCAACATTGAAAAACACCAACAAATTCAACAACAACCTCAGCATTGAAAAACAACAACAACCTCGACATTGAAAAACACCAACAAATTCAGAACAACCTCAACATTGAAAAACAACAACAACCTCAACATTGAAAAACACCAACAAATTCAACAACAACCTCAAGATTGAAAAACACCAACAAATTCAACAACAACCTCGAAATTGAAAAACACCAACAAATTCAACAACAACCTCAACATTGAAAAACAACAACAACCTCAACATTGAAAAACACCAACAAATTCAACAACAACCTCAACATTGAAAAACAACAACAACCTCAACATTGAAAAACACCAACAAATTCAACAACAACCTCAACATTGAAAAACACCAACAACTTCAACAACAACCTCAACATTGAAAAACAACAACAAATTCAACAACAAAGTCAACATTGAAAAAGACCAACAAATTCAACAACAACCTCAACATTGAAAAACACCAACAAATTCAACAACAACCTCAACATTGAAAAACAACAACAACCTCAACATTGAAAAACACCAACAAATTCAACAACAACCTCAACATTGAAAAACAACAACAACCTCAACATTGAAAAACACCAACAAATTCAACAACAACCTCAACATTGAAAAACACCAACAAATTCAACAACAACCTCAGCATTGAAAAACAACAACAACCTCAACATTGAAAAACAACAACAACCTCAACATTGAAAAACACCAACAAATTCAACAACAACTTCAACATTGACAAACACCAACAAATTCAAAATCAACCTCGAAATTGAAAAACACCAACAAATTCAACAACAACCTCAACATTGCAAAACAAAAACAACCTCAACATTGAAAAACACCAACAAATTCAACAACAACCTCAACATTGAAAAACAACAACAACCTCAACATTGAAAAACACCAACAAATTCAACAACAACCTCAACATTTAAAAACACCAACAAATTCAACAACAATCTCAACATTGAAAAACACCAACAAATTCAACAACAACCTCAACATTGAAAAACAGCAACAACCTCAACATTGAATAACACCAACAAAATCAACAAACAACCTCAACATTGAAAAACACCAACAAATTCAACAACAACCTCAACATTGAAAAACACCAACAAATTCAACAACAAACTCAACATTAAAAAACACCAACAAATTCAACAACAACCTCAACATTGAAAAACAACAACAACCTCAACATTGAAAAACACCAACAAATTCAACAACAAACTCAACATTGAAAAGCACCAACAAATTCAACAACAACCTCAACATTGAAAAACAACAACAACCTCAACATTGAAAAACACCAACAAATTCAACAACAACCTCAACATTGAAAAGCAACAACAAACTCAACATTGAAAAACACCAACAAATTCAACAACAACCTCAACATTGAAAAACAACAACAACCTCAACATTGAAAAACACCAACAAATTCAACAATAACCTCAACATTGAAAAACAACAACAACCTCAACATTGAAAAACACCAACAAATTCAACAACAACCTCAAAATTGAAAAACACCAACAAATTCAACAACAACCTCAACATTGAAAAACAACAACAAATTCAACAACAAACTCAACATTGAAAAACACCAACAAATTCAACAACAACCTCAAAATTGAAAAACACCAACAAATTCAACAACAACCTCAACATTGAAAAACAACAACAAATTCAACAACAAACTCAACATTGAAAAACACCAACAAATTCAACAACAACCTCAACATTGAAAAACAACAACAACCTCAACATTGAAAAACACCAACAAATTCAACAACAACCTCAACATTGAAAAACAACAACAACCTCAACATTGAAAAACACCAACAAATTCAACAACAACCTCAACATTGAAAAACACCAACAAATTCAACAACAACCTCAGCATTGAAAAACAACAACAACCTCAACATTGAAAAACAACAACAACCTCAACATTGAAAAACACCAACAAATTCAACAACAACTTCAACATTGACAAACACCAACAAATTCAACAACAACCTCGAAATTGAAAAACACCAACAAATTCAACAACAACCTCAACATTGCAAAACAAAAACAACCTCAACATTGAAAAACACCAACAAATTCAACAACAACCTCAACATTGAAAAACAAAAACAACCTCAACATTGAAAAACACCAACAAATTCAACAACAACCTCAACATTTAAAAACACCAACAAATTCAACAACAATCTCAACATTGAAAAACACCAACAAATTCAACAACAACCTCAACATTGAAAAACAGCAACAACCTCAACATTGAAAAACACCAACAAAATCAACAAACAACCTCAACATTGAAAAACACCAACAAATTCAACAACAACCTCAACATTGAAAAACACCAACAAATTCAACAACAAACTCAACATTGAAAAGCACCAACAAATTCAACAACAACCTCAACATTGAAAAACAACAACAACCTCAACATTGAAAAACACCAACAAATTCAACAACAACCTCAACATTGAAAAGCAACAACAAACTCAACATTGAAAAACACCAACAAATTCAACAACAACCTCAACATTGAAAAACAACAACAACCTCAACATTGAAAAACACCAACAAATTCAACAATAACCTCAACATTGAAAAACAACAACAACCTCAACATTGAAAAACACCAACAAATTCAACAACAACCTCAACATTGAAAAACACCAACAAATTCAACAACAACCTCAACATTGAAAAAGAACAACAACCTCAACATTGAAAAACACCAACAAATTCAACAACAACCTCAACATTGAAAAACAACAACAACCTCAACATTGAAAAACACCAACAAATTCAACAACAACCTCAACATTGAAAAAGACCAACAAATTCAACAACAACCTCAACATTGAAAAGCAACAACAAACTCAACATTGAAAAACACCAACAAATTCAACAACAACCTCAACATTGAAAAACAACAACAACCTCAACATTGAAAAACACCAACAAATTCAACAATAACCTCAACATTGAAAAACAGCAACAACCTCAACATTGAAAAACACCAACAAATTCAACAACAACCTCAACATTGAAAAACACCAACAAATTCAACAACAACCTCAACATTGAAAAACAACAACAACCTCAACATTGAAAAACACCAACAAATTCAACAACAACCTCAACATTGAAAAACACCAACAAATTCAACAACAACCTCAGCATTGAAAAACAACAACAACCTCAACATTGAAAAACACTAACAAATTCAACAACAACCTCAACATTGAAAAACAACAACAACCTCAACATTGAAAAACAACAACAAGTTCAACAACAACCTCAACATTGAAAAACAACAACAACCTCAACATTGAAAAACACCAACAAATTCAACAACAACCTCAACATTGAAAAACAACAACAACCTCAACATTGAAAAACACCAACAAATTCAACAACAACCTCAACATTGAAAAACACCAACAAATTCAACAACAACCTCAGCATTGAAAAACAACAACAACCTCAACATTGAAAAACAACAACAACCTCAACATTGAAAAACACCAACAAATTCAACAACAACTTCAACATTGACAAACACCAACAAATTCAACAACAACCTCGAAATTGAAAAACACCAACAAATTCAACAACAACCTCAACATTGCAAAACAAAAACAACCTCAACATTGAAAAACACCAACAAATTCAACAACAACCTCAACATTGAAAAACAACAACAACCTCAACATTGAAAAACACCAACAAATTCAACAACAACCTCAACATTTAAAAACACCAACAAATTCAACAACAATCTCAACATTGAAAAACACCAACAAATTCAACAACAACCTCAACATTGAAAAACAGCAACAACCTCAACATTGAAAAACACCAACAAAATCAACAAACAACCTCAACATTGAAAAACACCAACAAATTCAACAACAACCTCAACATTGAAAAACACCAACAAATTCAACAACAAACTCAACATTGAAAAGCACCAACAAATTCAACAACAACCTCAACATTGAAAAACAACAACAACCTCAACATTGAAAAACACCAACAAATTCAACAACAACCTCAACATTGAAAAGCAACAACAAACTCAACATTGAAAAACACCAACAAATTCAACAACAACCTCAACATTGAAAAACAACAACAACCTCAACATTGAAAAACACCAACAAATTCAACAATAACCTCAACATTGAAAAACAACAACAACCTCAACATTGAAAAACACCAACAAATTCAACAACAACCTCAACATTGAAAAACACCAACAAATTCAACAACAACCTCAACATTGAAAAACAACAACAACCTCAACATTGAAAAACACCAACAAATTCAACAACAACCTCAACATTGAAAAACAACAACAACCTCAACATTGAAAAACACCAACAAATTCAACAACAACCTCAACATTGAAAAACACCAACAAATTCAACAACAACCTCAACATTGAAAAGCAACAACAAACTCAACATTGAAAAACACCAACAAATTCAACAACAACCTCAACATTGAAAAACAACAACAACCTCAACATTGAAAAACACCAACAAATTCAACAATAACCTCAACATTGAAAAACAGCAACAACCTCAACATTGAAAAACACCAACAAATTCAACAACAACCTCAACATTGAAAAACACCAACAAATTCAACAACAACCTCAACATTGAAAAACAACAACAACCTCAACATTGAAAAACACCAACAAATTCAACAACAACCTCAACATTGAAAAACACCAACAAATTCAACAACAACCTCAGCATTGAAAAACAACAACAACCTCAACATTGAAAAACACTAACAAATTCAACAACAACCTCAACATTGAAAAACAACAACAACCTCAACATTGAAAAACACCAACAAATTCAACAACAACCTCAACATTGAAAAACACCAACAAATTCAACAACAACCTCAACATTGAAAAGCAACAACAAACTCAACATTGAAAAACACCAACAAATTCAACAACAACCTCAACATTGAAAAACAACAACAACCTCAACATTGAAAAACACCAACAAATTCAACAATAACCTCAACATTGAAAAACAGCAACAACCTCAACATTGAAAAACACCAACAAATTCAACAACAACCTCAACATTGAAAAACAACAACAACCTCAACATTGAAAAACACCAACAAATTCAACAACAACCTCAACATTGAAAAACAACAACAACCTCAACATTGAAAAACACCAACAAATTCAACAACAACCTCAACATTGAAAAACACCAACAAATTCAACAACAACCTCAGCATTGAAAAACAACAACAACATCAACATTGAAAAACACCAACAAATTCAACAACAACCTCAACATTGAAAAACAACAACAACCTCAACATTGAAAAACAACAACAAGTTCAACAACAACCTCAACATTTAAAAACACCAACAAATTCAACAACAACCTCAACATTGAAAAACAACAACAATCTCAACATTGAAAAACACCAACAAATTCAACAACAACCTCAACATTGAAAAACAGCAACAACCTCAACATTGAAAAACACCAACAAATTCAACAACAACCTCAACATTGAAAAACACCAACAAATTCAACAACAACCTCAACATTGAAAAACACCAACAAATTCAACAACAAACTCAACATTGAAAAACACCAACAAATTCAACAACAACCTCAACATTGAAAAACAACAACAACCTCAACATTGAAAAACACCAACTAATTCAACAACAACCTCAACATTGAAAAGCACCAACAAATTCAACAACAAACTCAACATTGAAAAACAACAACAACCACAACATTGAAAAACACCAACAAATTCAACAACAACCTCAACATTGAAAAACAACAACAAGCTCAACATTGAAAAACACCAACAAATTCAACAACAACCTCAACATTGAAAAACAACAACAACCTCAACATTGAAAAACACTAACAAATTCAACAACAACCTCAACATTGAAAAACACCAACAAATTCATCAACAACCTCAACATTGAAAAACAACAACAACCTCAACATTGAAAAACACCAACAAATTCAACAATAACCTCAACATTGAAAAACAACAACAACCTCAACATTGAAAAACACCAACAAATTCAATAACAACCTCAACATTGAAAAACACCAACAAATTCAACAACAACCTCAAAAATGAAAAACAACAACAACCTCAACATTGAAAAACACAAACAAATTCAACAACAACCTCAACATTTAAAAACAACAACAACCTCAACATTGAAAAACACCAACAAATTCAACAACAACCTCAACATTGAAAAACACCAACAAATTCAACAACAACCTCAGCATTGAAAAACAACAACAACCTCGACATTGAAAAACACCAACAAATTCAGAACAACCTCAACATTGAAAAACAACAACAACCTCAACATTGAAAAACACCAACAAATTCAACAACAACCTCAAGATTGAAAAACACCAACAAATTCAACAACAACCTCGAAATTGAAAAACACCAACAAATTCAACAACAACCTCAACATTGAAAAACAACAACAACCTCAACATTGAAAAACACCAACAAATTCAACAACAACCTCAACATTGAAAAACAACAACAACCTCAACATTGAAAAACACCAACAAATTCAACAACAACCTCAACATTGAAAAACACCAACAACTTCAACAACAACCTCAACATTGAAAAACAACAACAAATTCAACAACAAACTCAACATTGAAAAAGACCAACAAATTCAACAACAACCTCAACATTGAAAAACACCAACAAATTCAACAACAACCTCAACATTGAAAAACAACAACAACCTCAACATTGAAAAACACCAACAAATTCAACAACAACCTCAACATTGAAAAACAACAACAACCTCAACATTGAAAAACACCAACAAATTCAACAACAACCTCAACATTGAAAAACACCAACAAATTCAACAACAACCTCAGCATTGAAAAACAACAACAACCTCAACATTGAAAAACAACAACAACCTCAACATTGAAAAACACCAACAAATTCAACAACAACTTCAACATTGACAAACACCAACAAATTCAAAATCAACCTCGAAATTGAAAAACACCAACAAATTCAACAACAACCTCAACATTGCAAAACAAAAACAACCTCAACATTGAAAAACACCAACAAATTCAACAACAACCTCAACATTGAAAAACAACAACAACCTCAACATTGAAAAACACCAACAAATTCAACAACAACCTCAACATTTAAAAACACCAACAAATTCAACAACAATCTCAACATTGAAAAACACCAACAAATTCAACAACAACCTCAACATTGAAAAACAGCAACAACCTCAACATTGAATAACACCAACAAAATCAACAAACAACCTCAACATTGAAAAACACCAACAAATTCAACAACAACCTCAACATTGAAAAACACCAACAAATTCAACAACAAACTCAACATTAAAAAACACCAACAAATTCAACAACAACCTCAACATTGAAAAACAACAACAACCTCAACATTGAAAAACACCAACAAATTCAACAACAAACTCAAAATTGAAAAGCACCAACAAATTCAACAACAACCTCAACATTGAAAAACAACAACAACCTCAACATTGAAAAACACCAACAAATTCAACAACAACCTCAACATTGAAAAGCAACAACAAACTCAACATTGAAAAACACCAACAAATTCAACAACAACCTCAACATTGAAAAACAACAACAACCTCAACATTGAAAAACACCAACAAATTCAACAATAACCTCAACATTGAAAAACAACAACAACCTCAACATTGAAAAACACCAACAAATTCAACAACAACCTCAAAATTGAAAAACACCAACAAATTCAACAACAACCTCAACATTGAAAAACAACAACAAATTCAACAACAAACTCAACATTGAAAAACACCAACAAATTCAACAACAACCTCAACATTGAAAAACACCAACAAATTCAACAACAACCTCAACATTGAAAAACAACAACAACCTCAACATTGAAAAACACCAACAAATTCAACAACAACCTCAACATTGAAAAACAACAACAACCTCAACATTGAAAAACACCAACAAATTCAACAACAACCTCAACATTGAAAAACACCAACAAATTCAACAACAACCTCAGCATTGAAAAACAACAACAACCTCAACATTGAAAAACAACAACAACCTCAACATTGAAAAACACCAACAAATTCAACAACAACTTCAACATTGACAAACACCAACAAATTCAACAACAACCTCGAAATTGAAAAACACCAACAAATTCAACAACAACCTCAACATTGCAAAACAAAAACAACCTCAACATTGAAAAACACCAACAAATTCAACAACAACCTCAACATTGAAAAACAACAACAACCTCAACATTGAAAAACACCAACAAATTCAACAACAACCTCAACATTTAAAAACACCAACAAATTCAACAACAATCTCAACATTGAAAAACACCAACAAATTCAACAACAACCTCAACATTGAAAAACAGCAACAACCTCAACATTGAAAAACACCAACAAAATCAACAAACAACCTCAACATTGAAAAACACCAACAAATTCAACAACAACCTCAACATTGAAAAACACCAACAAATTCAACAACAAACTCAACATTGAAAAGCACCAACAAATTCAACAACAACCTCAACATTGAAAAACAACAGCAACCTCAACATTGAAAAACACCAACAAATTCAACAACAACCTCAACATTGAAAAGCAACAACAAACTCAACATTGAAAAACACCAACAAATTCAACAACAACCTCAACATTGAAAAACAACAACAACCTCAACATTGAAAAACACCAACAAATTCAACAATAACCTCAACATTGAAAAACAACAACAACCTCAACATTGAAAAACACCAACAAATTCAACAACAACCTCAACATTGAAAAACACCAACAAATTCAACAACAACCTCAACATTGAAAAACAACAACAACCTCAACATTGAAAAACACCAACAAATTCAACAACAACCTCAACATTGAAAAACAACAACAACCTCAACATTGAAAAACACCAACAAATTCAACAACAACCTCAACATTGAAAAACACCAACAAATTCAACAACAACCTCAACATTGAAAAGCAACAACAAACTCAACATTGAAAAACACCAACAAATTCAACAACAACCTCAACATTGAAAAACAACAACAACCTCAACATTGAAAAACACCAACAAATTCAACAATAACCTCAACATTGAAAAACAGCAACAACCTCAACATTGAAAAACACCAACAAATTCAACAACAACCTCAACATTGAAAAACACCAACAAATTCAACAACAACCTCAACATTGAAAAACAACAACAACCTCAACATTGAAAAACACCAACAAATTCAACAACAACCTCAACATTGAAAAACAACAACAACCTCAACATTGAAAAACACCAACAAATTCAACAACAACCTCAACATTGAAAAACACCAACAAATTCAACAACAACCTCAGCATTGAAAAACAACAACAACCTCAACATTGAAAAACACTAACAAATTCAACAACAACCTCAACATTGAAAAACAACAACAACCTCAACATTGAAAAACAACAACAAGTTCAACAACAACCTCAACATTTAAAAACACCAACAAATTCAACAACAACCTCAACATTGAAAAACAACAACAATCTCAACATTGAAAAACACCAACAAATTCAACAACAACCTCAACATTGAAAAACAGCAACAACCTCAACATTGAAAAACAACAACAAATTCAACAACAACCTCAACATTGAAAAACACCAACAAATTCAACAACAACCTCAACATTGAAAAACACCAACAAATTCAACAACAAACTCAACATTGAAAAACACCAACAAATTCAACAACAACCTCAACATTGAAAAACAACAACAACCTCAACATTGAAAAACACCAACTAATTCAACAACAACCTCAACATTGAAAAGCACCAACAAATTCAACAACAAACTCAACATTGAAAAACAACAACAACCACAACATTGAAAAACACCAACAAATTCAACAACAACCTCAACATTGAAAAACAACAACAAGCTCAACATTGAAAAACACCAACAAATTCAACAACAACCTCAACATTGAAAAACAACAACAACCTCAACATTGAAAAACACCAACAAATTCAACAACAACCTCAACATTGAAAAACACCAACAAATTGATCAACAACCTCAACATTGAAAAACAACAACAACCTCAACATTGAAAAACACCAACAAATTCAACAATAACCTCAACATTGAAAAACAACAACAACCTCAACATTGAAAAACACCAACAAATTCAATAACAACCTCAACATTGAAAAACACCAACAAATTCAACAACAACCTCAACATTGAAAAACAACAACAACCTCAACATTGAAAAACACAAACAAATTCAACAACAACCTCAACATTTAAAAACAACAACAACCTCAACATTGAAAAACACCAACAAATTCAACAACATCCTCAACATTGAAAAACACCAACAAATTCAACAACAACCTCAGCATTGAAAAACAACAACAACCTCGACATTGAAAAACACCAACAAATTCAGAACAACCTCAACATTGAAAAACAACAACAAATTCAACAACAACCTCAACACTGAAAAACAACAAGAAATTCAACAACAAACTCAACATTGAAAAACACCAACAAATTCAACAACAACCTCAACATTGAAAAACACCAACAAATTCAACAACAACCTCAACATTGAAAAACAACAACAACCTCAACATTGAAAAACACCAACAAATTCAACAACAACCTCAACATTGAAAAACAACAACAAACTCAACATTGAAAAACACCAACAAATTCAACAACAACCTCAACATTGAAAAACAACAACAACCTCAACATTGAAAAACACCAACAAATTCAACAATAACCTCAACATTGAAAAACAACAACAACCTCAACATTGAAAAACACCAACAAATTCAACAACAACCTCAACATTGAAAAACACCAACAAATTCAACAACAACCTCAACA